>CANXYI010206567.1:0-10660 GCA_948208565.1 Hura crepitans
TATATATATATATATATATATATATATATATATATATATCATACATATCATGTACTATAGGCTACCTACTAATCATTTGCTTTAGGATTAAACCATGCACAATCAAATTATGCCTAGTATATCTCTCGAGTGCATACTAAAAACATACTTGCCATTACATTTTCATATCATTTACACCTTAATTTCTACTAAAGCATGCCAATTGATCTTTAAACCTTATTAATTCAAATATATAGCCACTCCAGCCCCTCAAGTGAGCCACGACCCATAAAGAAATTAGGCCCTAAATTCATAATTTTTCCAAGCAACATTCATAATTCAATAAATCAACAATTTTTGTCCTTTAATTTTAAATTTCAATTCCTTAAACACATACTCACACCCTCCTAGGTTCCTATCCAGCCTCTAGAAGGCCTCATGGCATGATATAAATGCTCAAAATTCACTTACCAACTCAAAGAACACTAAAATCCCATAAGCTAGCCTGTTACCTAGTCACTATGGTAACTTCCTTCTGCCTTTCCAGCCCCCCTTTTTTAACCTCCTAAGGCCCCAATTACCTTACAAGCATACACATTTATATGTTAGATATGCTTTAGCATTAACTTACAGCCAAATATTCCAAGGAAAGATGAAGGAATGCCTTAGAACTCACCTAAAGGTCCATGTTTAGGACTATTCTAACTAGTAAACTTTAGGAATTTATTTCTCCATATTAAGAGCTCTTTTTATTGCCATTATTTTTACCCCAGTCTATTAACATCCCAAAGAAAATTTAAAAACAAGAATGACAAATTTTGGTTAAGGGATGAGGGAGATACGGCTAGAGAAAGTAGGGGATGGCGTTCAAGTTTTTCTAAGTAATATGAACCATTAAACTTTGGGGAATTCTTTCTCCTAATTAAGAGCTCCTTTCTCTCTGATTCTTTTTCCCATAGTTCCCTAATAAACTAACTTGAATTTAGAAACTAGAATCACAAATTTTGTGTGAGAAATGAAAGAGATATGGGTAATTGAAGAAAGAAGAGGTATCTAAAATTTTTCGGGGCAGCAAAAAGTGTTTTTTTTCTTTTTCTTTTTGTTCTAATGAATTGTTGCCATTTGTCTAGCCACTTGGTCAATTGGCATGGCTCTTAGGCTAGTTGGCTTGGTATTGGTTGATCTTGTGACCACCCAAACCATCTTAGAATGGCTCAATTTTTAGAACTTCAAAAAATCACCAAAATTCACATAAGCCTCAAAAAATTACATCATTTATTTTAAAATTCCTCATTTAATCCCAATTACATACTCATTAATTTTTGTGGCTGAATTCCACTGATAAGATAGTTTTCAGATTGCCTCGATTTACATGGAAACTGAAAAATTATGAGAATTCACAAATGATCTCCAATTCCAAAATTTCTTTCACCATTGCACTCAGTGTAATTTTTAAGCTTAAGGGTGTGGTATTTTCAAGTTCATCTAAGCACATCTCAGGTTGTTCTTGGCTTAATCAAATTTTATCACACTGATCAGTAGCTTATAGTCTGATATGAATTATTGGTTTTGCTAAATTTTTAAATTTTAACTTTTTCATTAATATAAAGTGCCTCAATGTTTCATGACCAGTGCCACTACCTCAGTCCATGTGTAAGTGTACCGACACCCCGGGCACACTTCCTAGTCCTAGTGGCACAATTCATAGAGCCTCGATGCACATGCATTACATCTATCCCTCTCTTCCACTTATTTTTTGCCACCCCTCTCTCCTTCTCTTTCTCTTGCAATTTCTCTCTCCTTTAAGGGACCTAAAGTGTAAGGTTACACCTGAAATGATGAGCATTCCTAGACGAGTCTATAGACACCAAAATCATCCAGAACGGTGGAGTATTTTGAGAAAAAAATCAAGAAGAATAGTAAATTTTCTCTTTCAAGTTTTCTTTTTTTTCAAATTTTATTTTCAAGGGTTCCTAGGATGTTGTAGAGCATGTAACTAGGCTAGAAATATTTTTTTTACTTTTAGATTATTTTATATTATTTATTAAAGTTCATACCTTTATATATTCGTAGGTGAGATGACAACCCGAGCCTTTTGAGGCAAGGAAAAGGCTTAAGTCAATTTCAAGGGTCCCGTACAACCTTATTTGGTATGTAATCACTTTGATTTGGTTTAATTATTCAATTTATACATTATGTGATTTATGTCATATTTGTAATAAATGGCTTTTAATGCTTAAAATTTTAAATAATTGTTATAAAAATAATTTATGATTTTATGGCATGATATATGCATAAGAAATAATAATTTGGTATGGCTATGTGTGATAAAATTATAAGTATGTTGCTTTTAAGTTATAAGTGCCTTATGTGAGATAAAGATCAAAATTTGCCATGTTATGTGTGTATGCCTAAAAATGTGTGCGCATGGTATTTTTATAATTTAAAACATGAATAATGGATGTAATAAGTACTAAAATGCCATGGAAAGAATGGTTTTGCCTATGTGCAGTATTATGCCATTTGAATCGATAAATCTGATAATAAGTGCGCATAAGTTCTTATCGATGTGAAGAGGTCATATGTGCATGAATAAGTTATGCTAATATGCTTAAAGTGGATTTTTAACATATGATGGTTAAATGGGTGTGATACATGTATGATAAGGCATGATATGATCAAGTGAAGCTAAATATGGAAAATTGCCATGATATGAACAATTGTATCGATATATGTGTCTTTATGTGACCTTTTGGTATGATGTTATGTCGATGACATTACACCTCAGAAAATGAAACCTATAGGTGTAATGGACATCATTAGGCCTAAATTGGCCAAGTGAACATGAGTAGGCCATGCAATGGTGCCTTGAGGCTAATGGTGACTTTAATGAAGCATAATGATAAAAAATGTGAAATTGGTTAAAATGACATATTATGACATGTTTAATGATGCCTATATAGTTAGACAACCTATTTTGGATGGGTTGATCCATCAACCATGATTGTAGTGGCTACTAGCATACCTTTGAGTATGAGACCTTTAGGTCATTGATTTATATGCCAATGGGTATGAGAGCCTTCGAGCCTAAGATTTATTTGCTGATATACATAAGAGCCTTCGAGCCTAAGATTACATGTTATATGCATGAGAGCCTTCGGGCCTAAGATTTGGCGCTATGTGCGTAAGAATCTTTGGACCTATGTTTACTTACCTACATGGTATGTGAGGCTTCAGGCTTAAGTTATGCATCTATGGATGTGGAGAGCCTTCAGGCCTAAGTTATATACATCTAAAGATTTAAAGAGCCTTTGGGCCTAAGTTATGCATCTTTGAATGTAGAGAGCCTTCTGGCCTAAGTATTCTGTAATCTAGTCTTGGTTAGTTAACTTATGGATATGGGCATTGGTTAAATGATTTAAATGGCTTAAATATGAATAAATTGAGATTGTATGTTAATTGGCATTAACATGTGATATGCAAACATAATATAGTCCAATGACTCAAAATCTACCTTAAGGTGTCTAAATGAGTTTATTGTCATTTGTATGACCATTATTGGTGATAATCTGTGAATACTATTCCAAACATTAACATGGATAGTTATGAGGTGCATAATGTCATTTATGATCGAAAAATAGATATATCAATATTTTTTGCCATATATAAGCTCAGTAAGGTATTTTTACAAGCTATCATGAAACAGTTGTAGAGATTATGATATTTTTACAAGGGATGAGAGTGGTTAATGGAGCCACCACCTGGCCTCTACCCTAGGACCTTTAATCTTATGTACTAGAAAGGTTCAAAATTTTAGATCTTATTTTTTCCCTAATAATATGTTATCCATGTATTTTGTAACATTTATCAGTCCCTTATCATTTAAGCATACGTTTTTCTTAATTTCAATTACATCACCTTTACATGTATTGGAAGTAAGTTGCAATATTTAAAGAATACAGTAGTGTATATCATACATCCAGAAAATAGGTCATTCATTATTTGTTAATTGACCTGACAGCTACCCATAATTCCATAGGAATTGGCGGTGACTGCCCAACTCCCATCTCTAGGAGATTGGCCTTTATTGAAATACATTTTTCATGTGACTTTTGATTAAAGAAATACAAATCCATTTTCATTAGAAAATATTAATTAATTATATAGAAAGCTATTTTGATGTCAGATTAGGGTTTAACATGTAAAACAAGTTATTTACTAACTATTACAATCCCAAAATAAATAATAAAATGTTTATAGTACAAAACCAAAGGGGATAAGTTATAGTCCTAAAATTGTCCCACTTCTACATCGCTAAGTCTGTGCAGACATCCAAGAGGTCAACTGTTAGTTCATATGGACCACCACCAAGGAAGAATTGGGTCTATTCTATCTTTCACTCCATCAAGAGAACCCAATTGACAACTTAGAGAACATCAAAGCCAAATAGGCTATATCGAGATTATCGACATATGATAAATAAAATATGGACATATTTAAGACAAACTAATTGAGGACTACTAATTATGTAAACAAAACATATTTGAAGGAACCATCATACGACTAATCATGCATAAGTCCATGCGGACATATAGCCCTTGTGATAGAGAGTCAGTGTGGGCTATTTCCTAGTTTTATGCAAACAATCATATACTTTCAATATTAATGCATGGTCATATTAAGTTATATCAATTAGCTAGCATATAACATAGTACTATTGGAATGGAGAATCATGCTTTCTGGATGTAGTTCTGTATGGACAAGGTTATTGAATTCTCATAAAGGAAAGAAAGCCGTGCAGACCTAAACATACATATTGTCAAATTCGTGTAGTGGTGATTAATATCATGCAACATGCCAAACATTAATTATAAGGATCAATCTCACATCATATATATCAATATAATTGGCCTACTTATCACAAATGGGAGAGGGGATAACAAAGTATCACCTTACATATACATTAATTTCTGAGATCATAGGCCTACAAAACATTAAGATATCTTTCAATAGACCTTATATATTACCTGGTCAAGGGATCTTTTTAAACACTAGCATAAAAGCCATAGGATTTAGGTGAAAAAGGTTAAGATCTCTCTTAGATTAAGCCTTTTAAGCTCTCTGGTGTTTCCTGCTATTGGAATGTGTGTCCTTTTTTATTCTAATTTTTCCCAAACACCTTCTCTATTGATGTAGATAAGTATTTATACTTCTTTTTAGGTTTTCCTCCTCATCCTTAAAGAATTCTGGCTCTTGGACTCAATAGGTAGAATTCCTTCTCCAGAGCACTTTTCCCATTAACAAATTCATACAGACTTATCCGTACTAGTCCACGTAGATTAGGGTTTGTGGTATGATGGTCTATGGTCCTCATAGGATGGACTTTGGCTCATACAAATAGTTAGTCCATGTAGACATGGCTAGTAGGTCCATGTTGACCTACCTCTTACTGACTTTATGTTATGATTGAGAGTTTATCTCTTGCTATTATCATAGGTCAAAGTGAGGTGTCTACGGTTACTCCCACTTTAGTGTGTGCTATGTATCAATAGTATGTAGCAAAGTATTTAAGTAAGGGATACTTACCTATCAGCTTATTCTACTTATGCTATTGCTTAGCGGGCCTTGATGTAGACTTCAACACTGACTGTGGATTAGTGTACGAGGCTGAAATCGAAGGATGGATTGACTTATAAGGCTAAACCTAGAGCATGGATTAAACTTTGAGATGATTCAAAACATGAACTCAGGGTTGATCCATAATCTGTGGACTGAACTCGAGGTTAATCCGAATTTAGAGAATTAAACTCCAAGTTGATTCATGATCTATGGATTGAACTCGAGGTTGATCCATGATCTATAGACTGAACTTAGGGTTGATTCAGATTTAGAGAATTAAACATCAAGTTTATTCATGATCTATGGATTGAACTTTGTAGTTGATCCAAGGTTATGGATTGATCTTTGAGTTGATCCTACAAATAAGAAATGAAATATTATTTTAATTATGAAGAGAGTAAGTTTAACCTTTGAGAGGAATTTCTCTTTATCTCTAGCTCTTTTGAATTTTGGTAGTTAAAGGTCCGTGTGGACTTTATTGGTCATAGTCCATGCAGAACAATCTTGATTGGAGTCTGTGTGGATTAATGTTATGCCTGACTCTTACAGACTATTGGAGATAAGGTTTGTACAGACTTAGTGGAGAAGTGGTCTGTGCAAACCAACACTATAGAGGCCCGTGCAAACTTACTGCATTAGAGATATAACCATCCTTTTTCCCTATTCTTTCCAATTTTCTTCTCCTACTCTTTTCTCTCTAATAAACCATTATGCCATGGCTTCTTACATTGGCAGCGCCTCTAGTTCGTCCTTTTTGAATGGTGAGGAGGCTCCCACCATGATCCTCTTTCCACCAAGAGCGAGATCTGAACATTCTCCTCCTCCTCCAAAAGATATCTCCATGCTAACTTTAGTTGGTTTTATCCCTTTTATTGCCATCAACTAGCCTTAGAATGCCGTACCTATCAATGGGGTGATGTTTGGGGACCTGATTCCAATTTTGGCGAATTTGGCACACCATGCTTGCTCTGAAGTGTATCCTCAGGTATGTTCTTCATTTTTTATGTGTTTTCTATCCATTTTGATTGAGTTTCTCTATGTTTTCATGCTTTAAGAATTCTTTGGTTCGATAAGTCCGTGCAGACTAAGTAGGCTGGGGCACAATAGGTCTGTGAGGACTTAGATCCCTAGGAAATTTTATCTATTCAGACATACTCTTTAACTTTATTTCTAGAACTTATCATGTGATCATTCTAGATGCTCTACCTCTTTTAGTCTATACGGACTTTTCATTGACTATTTTAAACCCTATTTGATGTCCATGTGAACTTGTGTTTAACCATATTTGACTCTATTTGATGTCCATGTGAACTTCTTTGCATCCATGAGTAAGGTCCATGCAGACCAGTATTGCCTGCTTTGCTTGGTTCGTGCGGACTTTTGATCAAAATTTTAGTCTGTACGGAACCTTTTTTTAACTTCTGCTTTATTTGTTTTGTAGACATGCCTTAAGTGCAGGGGCACTTTGTTTGGTCCTCAACAATGGTATTCCACCATGCTAGTGGTGGTGAAGAATAAAGTTCAAACGACCGGCTTCCAAACCTTCCTTGATCATCTTGTGGGCAGGGATTTTCATTGTAATTTGTAAGCCTTACGAGCACTGATAGATAGGTGGATGAACACTACCCACACTTTCCATCTATCTTTTAATGAGATGATGATCACCCCCTTTGACTGGGTATTTATCACCAGGGCTCTCTACACTGGCCATGCGATAGCCTTTGATGCTTTTTATAGTCATCTATCCTTACGGCTACAAGAGGTGAAGGAACTACTAGGGTTCATCCCTCAAGATAGGGCTAGTAATATTCACTATACAGATCTATAGGAGAGATAGGAGGAGCAGTCACCCTTAAATGAGTTAAAGGTAGACCAGTATGCCCACTATTTTGTGTTGTACTTGATGGGTACCACTTTGTTCACCAATGCCAATGGTAATGTGAGCTGGAGCTTCCTTTCAATCCTAAAGGAGGTTGACCAAATAGGTAGCTAGAACTTGTGTTGCTCTTCTTTGGGATGGATGTTTTAGAGCCTTGACATGGTCATGTATACTCAGAAGAGCCACCACTTTGTTTAGGGCTTTATGTTAGGCGTCTTGGTAAGCCACTCCCCTTTTCATTTGTGCACTTTTCTTTAAGATTTTATTAGTAACCTTGTTTCTTATTATTTTTAGGTGTGGGCTTATGAGCTTTATTTGTTAGCTCCCCCTTATGAGCTAGATGTGCCCCGCTGCTATCCAATGATAGATAGATAGGTGCGACCTTTTATGAGCCCATAGAATGCCACCTCATTGATGTAGCATTAGTAGTACCTTAGTACCTAGGCTTAGACTAATGTGAGCATTCCCTACACAAAGAAAATTTCTATTAGTGTTTATTCACATGCAACTAATGCTTACCCATACAGGTCAATTTTACTTGGTAGGTCTTTCCCATCGATGAGTTGCCTCCTCCTCTGCACTTCATTAGGGGTTTGTCCATCTATTATCTACTACTGAACACTTTAGAGACATATTGCTAGTTTTTAAGAGAGAGGGTGGTTAGCTAGCACTTAGGTCCTGACATCCATCTCATTCCCTTGAACCCTCTAGACTCGATGTTATTTGGGAGGTATATTAATAACCTAAAGTTCATGTAAGGGATGACTGTGGGAATCTCAGGGGCCACTTTAGTGGAGAACAATGATGCAAGCTATACTTCTTGGGCTTTGGCTCATTTGCTTTCATGGGTCTCTTATACATTAAGACCTCTACTGCCTCAGGTGAGTTTCCTGCATTTTGATTCCTTTTTGTGACATTTTCTAACTTGTATTTATAGTGTTATAGCCTACTGCTACCCTTGAGGCTAGCCTATCCTCTTTAAGAAAGTGGGCTAGAACTACTCCTAGCTCTCCTGGCTCTCAGTTCTCACCTCCCTCTACTTATGGTGGAGCTTTAGGTCTATCCACTGGTCCGATGCCTTTGCCTAGTAAAGTGATAGGGACTCTGGTGGATGTCCCAAAGTTAAGCTGCATGTGCTATAGCATTGACATAGAGCTATCTTCTGTTAAGCTCCACATAAAAGAGAACTAGCTACTGGCCTTTGAGCCCAAGAATACAATGCTAGTGAGGCCATCAGTTTTACTACTTGTATCACTTGAATTCTTCTCATTGCATATGCCTTATATTTCTTTCCTCTAATCAGGTGAAGAAGGCTCCGGTGGAGAGGATTGCTTGAGTTATAGGGGCATTCAAGAGGGCCATGATAGATGAGACCCGGGCACTTGCTGTAAGTAGCTTTCCTATCATGGTCAATTTAATGTATGTCATGTGTGTTATATGTGTTTACATGTATATGTATGCTGTGTATGTCATGTATATTGTATATGTTACTTATGCATGTACATTGTATATGCGTATGTATGTTACTTATGTGTTATATACCGTGCATGTCAGGTATGTTACATGTGTATGTATGTTACATGTGTGTTATATGTCATGCATGTCATGTATGTTACATGTGTATGTATGATACATGTGACATGCTATATTGATCCTTTACTTTTTCTTGTAAAATGAGCTGTCAAGGCGGGTGGCTACCCTACGCGAGGCTGTAGGAAGATTAGGGCCTATAAGGTGGCCAAAAAGCTAGTAATCTCTTCTGAGGATAAGGAAACAAAGGAGGAGGACAACTTTGAGGAGTAGATTAGGAGGCACCCCCCTTTCTTTTTTCTTCTTTTTTTATGGTTGTTGTATGGGGAGTAGCATGTGAGGCATCCCCCTTCCATTGGTTGGGGACAAGAATTATCATTTCCTATTTCCATAATTTTGAACTATGTATAGACACTTTAATTTTTCTTTCAAGCACATTTATCTTTGGCTTTTATTTGATCTTGGATGCTTTATTTTCCTCTCATGCACTCATATGAACTTGTGGTGCTTTAGCTCATGCAGAACTGAAAGGATCGTTTTAGTCTGGGCAGACATGGTTAACTTAGTCTTGGCAAACACTACCCAGATGTAGTCACAGACTTGACATGGTGATGGTGTGGACATCTATTTCTTAGTCTGTGCAAACTTTAATATTGTTTCTAGGTCTGTGTGGACTTCCGCACATGTTTTGCACTCATGTTCCTAATAGGAAAAGGAACAGGATTTCTTGGCTTATAAATATCCCGCTTTTGATTCTCTCATGCTGCACTCTTCATCATGTCTCCTTTCCACCTGGAGTTGTCTAAGATTTTAGAGTCAAAGACCTCTTGGGCCTCCTATATTCTTGCCCATTTTTCTACTCTTAGGTTTCTAAGGAAAGTTCAAATTGATCCCGACTTCTTAAATGCTGCAGTACAGCACTAGGACCCTATCTTCCATGTCTTCATCTTTGGTCTATAAGAAATTTGTCCAACCTTGGAAGAATTTGCCGCCATTTTAGAGTACAAAATTACTCTTACTACCCCTTTAGCCTTGCCTTTTTTTGAGTACCATTACCCTTTGGATGTTGTTCTTGCTTTAGGTTTTTCTTTAGTCGTGGCTCACAAAATAGAGCTAGGGGTAGGCCTGATTTCTCTGCGAGTGATCCTAGACCTTACCCATCAAATCTTTGTTGACTCAGTGGAATAGGTGAAGTGTATCCCTTTATGCCTTATTAGAAGTTAGCTTATCATTACTTCCTAAGATGAGTGTTGCAATTTTAAAATCCTTCACCTTTCTGACTGTAGCATGCTCTAGCCATAATCCTTTTGGCTTTTTTCTAGCTAAAACCATTCACGGTTTAGATAGGCTAACAAAAGGATATATTGATTTTGTACTTGGGAGCTGGCTTCTCTTATAGGTATGTGTCATGGATTTTAACTTTCTTGTGACCCTAATTTTTTCCTAGTATGCCTATGATGGTTTTTACACTAGCAAGTCTACCTAATTTTTGCCTAGGTGGTCCTTTATGGATTCTCCAACCTAACGGCTCTTTTTTTAGATTTGGCTACAAGAGAAGTTGAGACTACTTGTTCCTCCACCAAAAAGACTTTAGGCGAAGTATGGCTCACACCATTATTGTGAGAGGAAGCTTATAATGAAGTGTCACTCTAA
>CANXYI010206573.1:0-13907 GCA_948208565.1 Hura crepitans
TTACGCACTGTTATTAAAATAGATAATATTATTTAAAAAAAATAATAATAAAATAAAATATTTTTGAATCAGCAATGAATTATCCGTCACAAATATTTTTCCAAACATTTTCGATTTCAATAGGCAACGGATTTATAAGAATGAGAATAAAATTTAATAAAAACTAAAACAAATTTGTGACAAAAATTCCATCGCAAATCTTAACTCAACAAATTTTATTAATTTCGAATGGATTTATCTATCGTAATATCTATATTTTTTTATACTCTGCAAGGCGGAAATAATATAATATTGTATATTGATATATGCATTTGCATATATTTTTAGACCTATTGAATATATTTATTTTATATAAAATAATTTGTTATTAATATTTATGGTGCCTATCATTTTTTTATATTGTATAAAATTAATTTGAAAGCTCTAAAAGTGCTATATTGATATTATTAGAGTACAAATTATTGTGAATATGTCTAATAAAAAAATTTATTAATTTTAAAAGATATACGCACTAATGAGTATATAATAAATAATAAAATTTTGAAGATTTTAAATTTATTATGATATAAATAGTAGTAAATCTGAAATTTGCTTGAGATAGTAATACTAGTAATATATCTAAAGTTATTGAGTATTACTGATATTACTAAACCTAAAATTTATTAATTGATATAAATATTAATAGACCTGAAGTTTACTAAATGGCAACATTGTTCGTAGACTTAAAGTTTACTTAATGGCAACGAGTTTATTAGTAGACCTGAAGTTTAATGAATAGCAACAATATTATTAGTAAACTTGAAGTTTATTGAATAACAACAGTATTATTGTAGACTCGAAGTTTACTGAATGACAACATGTTAGTAGATCTAGAGTTTACCAAATGGGCATTAATATTAATAGACTTAAAGTTTACTAATGGCAATAATATTAGTAAATTTGAATCTACGTAAATCAGAAGTTTTAACATAAATTTTATACGTAAATCTGAAATTTACTTGTTGACTCAAAATTTAGTACGTAAACCCGAAGTTTACTTAATTGATACTAATTTTTTTATGTAAACTTAAAGTTTACATAATGATTATATGATATTGACCAGTTTAGCAATTTCGGATTAGTTAAAATGCAATAATTATTGAAAATTCATATACATAAAAAATCATAAGATTCTTTAATTTAAAAATTTTTTATAGTGCTATTTATTCTAAAAAATATTAAAATATTACTAGCTAATAAAATAGATTGAATTTCAATATTTTTGGAATGCATAAAATAATAATACGGGCTCACATCCACCACGTGAACTATTCAAATTTTATATGATTTAACAGATATATCTGTAAAATGGTCACATGTATATTTATCATAAATTTACAACCTGTAGTTTGTGGGATTGTTTAATTACGTGCACAAATTCCAAACTATATTCAAGATGATTTTTTTTATAATACTAGTGATATTATGTTATAGGCTTTAACTAATTGTTTTATATCAATTGATGTTAAAAAGTCCGTTATATATGTTTATATTCAAAATTCTAGCAAAACTATTGAATGCCTCAAATTAATTACTAGATAATTTTTATGAGAACAAACTCTCATTTTCATATAAGATCATGCATTATGCGATTCAAATAATAAATTCTGTCTCATTATAATTGATATTTGTTTAGAGATTATAATTTTGACTCAAAGTTTTACAAATATCAAGGGAGAATAATCAGCTAAAAATAGAATAATAAATACATTATTATAAATTAAAAGTTCAAAAGATCCTTATATTATAAACTAGAAGTTTAATATTGTGAACCAGAAGTTTAAAGAATAGTTAAGTATGATATAAAATGTATTTATTGATTTATAGAGATTTACTAAATTTCATATATAATAGTTGTAAAATGCTTTAATTTAGAGAAATGTCCTATTAGGAAAATATGCTATGCAAATTATTAAAGATGGTTATATTATGGAGGCCGGAACTCTTGAAGAGACCTATAATATAACTAAATCTTAAAACTCTAGAAGCGATTTAAGTACTTGAAATTATTGAAAAAATCTTAATATATTATATCGTTGAAAGGAATAAAAAAAATATAATTATCGACGACAGTTTTGCATATGTTAATAATTATATTTTTAACAAAGTGAGGATCTTTAAACTAAATTTGTTAAAAAATATAGACTGAAATAAAATGATGCAATTCACATAAAATTACAATTTATCTTAAAATATGAATATTTTAGACTTGTAGTCCAAATACTCAAGTATGGATATCTGTTGAGGTTTATATTGATATATAGTCTATTTACATGTCTCATCGCTTGATAATAAATTTATGTGAAAATCTCTCAAGAATTTATAATAGCTGAAGCATGTCAAATTGTTAAATGTTTGTTCCATACGATTTAAACTTGGCCTATGTGATATAAATCATAATTTTTTTAAAATATTATTAAAACTCTTAAAGAGTTAAAAGTTATTCATTATTTAATGAAAAACTTTAATGAGTTGTATATTTTTTACATTAAAATTTATCTTGGCTTGGAGACCGAGCACTTATCAGTTGATCAAATTGTTTCATGAGTGAACAACAATTTTTATATATTAACTGAGTACTCGTATGGTGATCTTGGTCTTGAAGTACCATATTTGCTATTAATGTAATTTTATCCATATATAAAGTAATCATGAAATTATTTTATTATATTTAGACTATTTCTTGAAGTGAATAAAAATGCATGATTACAGCTATATCAATAATATTTTTAAGAA
Source organism: Hura crepitans (assembly GCA_948208565.1). Classification (NCBI taxonomy): domain Eukaryota; kingdom Viridiplantae; phylum Streptophyta; class Magnoliopsida; order Malpighiales; family Euphorbiaceae; genus Hura; species Hura crepitans. The sequence continues at coordinate 2,776 of CANXYI010206573.1, forward strand.
CATAATGATTTTTATATTATAAAGTTAATAATAATCTCACCACCAAAAATGAAAGATCATAATAGTCTTACCCCCAGAAGTGAAAAATGACGAGATTAGTGAAATCATTTAAAAAGTTTATGGTTATGTACCTGCAGTATATATAATCATACTAATTAAGTTTTATAAAATCTCCATCTAAAGAAATGGAGCAACATGGAGATGAAATTATATATGTGAAGGTACAACCACATTATACAATTTTACAAGACAAACCTTAGTTGCAAATTCTTTGAATAATGTATCGATAATTATAATACATGCTTTAAGAATATATCTAGAAGATATATGATTTACATATCCAGATGATATGTGATTTACATATCCAGATGATATGTGATTTATTTTCAGAAAAAAGGGATTTTGATGGTTTTTGTTAAGATTTTACACACATATCTCAAATATGTGAATTATTGTTATCATTGAGAAGGAAAATACACGCTATAATATTTTTTCCTTAACTAAGATTTTGTCTCATTGGGTTTTCCTGGTAAGATTTTTAATGAGGCAGCTTGTTATGTGTATTACAAATATTGTGTACTATTTTTCCTTTATTAAGTTTTTATCTCAAATGATTTTTTTCTAATAAAGTTTTAATGAAGCACATATTTGAAATAGACATCTAAGGGAAAGTATTATAGATTTCATGAGTTATTGATGTCTGTATAACTCCAAATTTAATTACATGGTTTATTATAGGGAAAAGATAAATGATCATAATCATACATTGTGGATTCACCTAAATGATATCTTGACAGTGTAAGAGCAAATTAATCTAAATTGCACTGGAAGTGTGATAAGTTTATTGGTACAAAATTTATTATTTTTTGAAAGAATGAAAAGAAAAACCTTCAAAATAATACTCCAAAAGAGGTTAAAATAACATATTTTCATATTTCTAGATAAGCAACACTGGAAATGGTTTTGTTATAATTAAAATATAATATTTTATTGAATCTGTAAATATTAAAAAAATAAAAATATTGATAAAATATTTGATTATATAGTTGCTTATTAAATGATCAATAATAATAAGTCTAGATCTGAAGTTGTAGAAAATGCCAATTTTGTAGTAATTGGCTAAAAAGGAAAGAGCAAATGAGATTACACTAGATTCATTAGTTAAAATATAATATTTATACACAAGTAGTTAAGGCACCTGAAATTATTAAATTTATTGGATATAAGGATTGTGATATTGCTACCATATTCAAATCATTTAAAGATATTTGCTATCTATTAAGTAAGTTATGCATACGTGTGTTTGAAAAATATGATTTTACAAATCAAAAGAGTATGAAGATTATTGGTATAGTCAATAAGTTAATAACAGTGCAGTAAAGATGTCAAATCGTAAAGTTCGCTAAAGTAATATCTCAACAAGTTTAAATATAGATTAAATTCAATTTTTAAAGCATAATTACATAATTGGAATGCATAAGCTAGAAGACTTGTAATGATTGTATTTTTAAGTGGAAGTAATTTAGATATAAATATTGTACTCTTTTTTCTTCGTCAACTTTTTATCTCACTGAATTTTTTTTAACAATGTTTTAATAAGGTATATTTATAGTATATAGTCATTCCAGAAGAAGTATTGTAATATAATAAATGGCTACTTATAGATAAATTTTATCTATTATAAATGGATAAACTCTATCTATTGTAATTAGAATTCTATCTATTTAGTATTTTTATCTTATTCAAAACCTAGCTGATAGATTTCTTTTTCCCTATATATATTCGTTCTGTATCATTCAAAAAGATACAACAAATAATAATATAATTCATATTTTTCACTTTACTTTCTATATTTCCATTTAAATTTATTTATTTACAACAAAAAGTATATTTTATCTCATAAAATTGGAAAATATTTTTGTATGTTCTTCATACATAATGACAACTCTAACATTTAAAGTCATAATAATTAAAATACTATTTTTTTTCTTTACAAAAATAACTGTGTCGATTTTTGGTTAAAAACTATGCTGCACATTAACATATGAATCTATTAAATGCAAAAAATTCTTTGAAAATACTAATATAACATTTTTAATATAAGAGAGGACTTTTTAAAACTTTCAAAATTTGATTAATTTTACATGGGCACGAATAATTTGATTTTTTAATTATGAAACGACAATTTAAACCCATAAATGTTTAAAAAACCAATTTTTATGACATTAAATGTCGTCAAAAAATACGAAACTGTAATCTACCGAGAGTACATGCTCAAAATCAGAAGCCTTAAAATGCAAATTTGCATTTAACCCATAGCACAAGCAAAAAAATACTGAAAAAAAAATTGAACTTAATTTTCCGAGCACAGGTCCTCAGTTACTACAAGAAAAAAAAAATGTTCAGGTTAAATAGCTCTCTACATGAAAAAAAAAAAAAAAAGTTTTCCTTTAATCCGAAAGAAATAAATTAAATAAAAAAACTAATTGTATTTTTAAAAAAATAAACAGTACAGAAGTGTCAACAACGGAACAAAATCAAAACGGAAGTCCTATCATCTCATATAAGCAGACATATATTTTCTTGTCAATTCGTATTGGCAGACAAATAATCGTAGAAAATAGAGATTCTGAAACCAAAAAACGGCTGATCATAACTTCAAAATGCAAAACATATATAACCAAAAATTGAAACCATCAGAGCTGCTGATCATAGCAATTTCCAAACAGAAGTTGAGCAAGAAACTTGTAACATCCTACATAAAAGTAGGTCACTAAACCAAGTATCTAGCCTATGGCATTTACCTACAATTATTTTCATAATGCCAAAACACATCAGCCACAATTAATAGCGGTCGAACGAAGATGGGTGCCCTCCCCTGCCAGGCCTCTCATACGGACCTGGCCTACTCCTGTAACTTCTATCGCGTGCAGGTCCTCCATTTCCAAACCTACCATTGCCTCCTCGTGCAACACCCTCTCTCTCATACCCTCTCTCTTTTCCATAGCCATTGTGTGCAAAACGATCTGAAGTACCATATCTATCTGCTCCAAAGCGATCTACACTTGCTGGGTACCTGCACGGTTTACAAATTCGGCATCACAGCACATTTTGCTCGCCAGAAGCTTAGAACATAAATACATTGTCATTTAGCACATAGAAAGGGGCTACTATTACAATATTAAATGAACAAAAATACAGTTCACAAGGAAATTTCCCACAGTATTATACATTTTTTTTGAGAAAATTCAGGTACCTGTCACTAGCATAGCGATCACGGCTCCCATATTTGTCTCTGCTGTCAAAACGATCCCTATCACCATAACGTCCCCCATCATAGCGGTCATCCATGTATCGATCACGATCACCACCAAAGCGATCACCTCGATCACCAGCCCCACCAAATCTAGAACGTGAGGAGAATGAACCTCCAACCCCACCTCGGCCACCAGCTGAAGGGCAGTCTCGGGCCCAGTGCCCTAAGCGCCCACACTTGAAGCATTCATCCTGCGCAAGAGGTCTGTCTCCTCCGTAGCCTCCTCTGCCAACTGATGACGAATAGCCTCCCCTGTAGCCTTGATCTAAATCATCTCCTGCCATTTTAGGTTGAGCCTTGTTCACTGAGATGACCCGGTCACCAAACTCCCGCCCATGCATCTCCCTGATGGCGTCATCCATGGCCCGACGATCGGCAAAAGTAATGAACCCAAATCCACGTGGACGACCTGTATCTCTTTCTAGCATGACCTGTATAAACACCATAATAGAAAAGCCTATTCGGAGACAGTTCTTTGACATGGATTCCTCCAATTAACCAAAACAGGTTATGAATATAACATCGCATGAGAAATATCATCATCAGAATCTAGAATACAAGCTTTTAAAACATAAAAGTATGTCCATTTAAAAGAGGAATACTAAAAATTAGAATAATTCATGCAATCTTCATAGTACAAAGGGATTATCACCGAGTTGCAAAGACTGAGTCACCATGCACAAATACAAAATAGAAAATTAAACTTTGTAGACAAAAAGACCACTCAACTCAAACTAGCACATTAGAAGTAGAATAGAAGAGAAGCAGCATAATGACAGTCTGAGCAAGTTCACCATTTATATTTAAATATTAATGGTAGCAGTACAGAAACCATTCTCAAACAATTCAGAGTGTCAAAGTTTACTTCTATAATGAGTGAATTACATAAACAGTCATCAAATTTTGGCATTTCCAACGTGGTAGACACAAAAGAAATTTTAGTAATCAGAATATAAACAAAGTAACGTTAACTTACATATAAAGTGAAAATTACAAGAAAACACAAGTTGACTACCGGTAACTGCCACATGGCACGACAGTAAAGAGACGCATGTAAGTCAACTGCCCAAGTCAACCAATAAAAAATGAACACGTGTCATCCACATGTTAGAAACTGGCATTTCCCAAATTTTTTTTTTTTTTATACTTTTTATGAAATTTATGTTAGTTTCATTATATTCTAGTTACTAAAATTTCTTTTATGACCACCGCGTTATAGATGCCAAAGTTTGATGACCTTTTATATAATTTATTCATTTTGTAATAGATTTCTTCAACTTTCTACAAACGAAGAAGGAAAGGCAAAATTCACACTCTATATTAGATCTTTGCTAAAATAATTAATCAAGACGAGCATATGATCAAGAGCAATGAGCAGATAACTTACTTTCATGTTGTTATTATGGAATGGCTAACACATCCCAATGTGTTTGATATTGCTAAGAGTTCTAAAGGAAAATAGAAAGAATCTGCAGACTTTATCTGACATCTAATAAAGTAGATGAGCTTTTGACCTCTGAATCCCTTATAATCAAGATAACAGTTCCAAAACAACTGTGATATTGCACCCAAAAAGCTCGAATATATCAATTTATCCCTGGAATAATAACATCATTGCACTATAACTGATCATTGCAGCTAGTCTTTAGATCGCACATGGACATTATACCACTTAGATTACCGAATCTTGCACAAAGTCCCATAACTCGTAGTTTAGACCAAGTTCAATCTTCATAAAGTCAAAACGTGTACCAAAAAAAGAAAAAGAAAAATCATATCACAATATTTTCACTCCTTCAGAATCTCATACAAAAACCGTAACCAGGCTTCACATCCTGCTTCTTTTAAGTTGGTGATTTTAAACAAACTAATTTTAATTATTATACTTTCTTCTTCAGCCGCTCATCATTCAGTTGGCAGCAACAAAATGATCAAGTCAGATATGCACTTGAGAAATAACAAAATTTTCCACGCATCAGTCAAGAATCAGGACAGATGACGCATGAGAATCTTTTCCAGCCAACAAACTTGAGACACATAAATGGTCATGAATCCACAAATGCAATCTGGTCAAATCTTTTTATCCCAAAAACTATAAGAATAAATCTCCCAGTTACGTTGCAACCTCTCAGAAATTGTGCCACCAGGTACTATTGTCTTTCAGATGGAAGGTTACAGTTGAATTTAAAATAAATGCCCAAAGGTGAGAGAAGAACGATTCGCCAGCTAACTAACACATATCCAAACTGCCGGCCAAAAGGTGAAAAGCATATCTGGTGGCGAAAGTAGTTACAACCCCTACCATTCACAATGTCAATTTCAAATTAATGATATAACCACTATTACACTAGAAGGCATCCAAATCTGCACTGCTGAGACGGCACTGAATCTGTCCTCTGCCATGCAGAATGCAGTTCTGGAACATTCATGCAATAACTTACAGTTTATCGCTCCCAGTTTCCAAGAGAGGTGCAAATGTACAGAACTAGTGAAACAAATTAAAGTTGATCACCAGACTGACTAAATATGCAGAATGCAATGGTAGATTTAGATTAACTAGTGCCAGTTTTCCATATCTAAAATCTTGAAGCATATATTAAAGCTACCCAGACCACTCAGCTGATGCATCCAGCAATGATATCTTGTTGGAACAAATAAGAAAAGCTCAAACCAGTCCAAAAATTAACCATGTATGAGAAAGAAAAGAAGGAAACTTAGATATCTAGGGTCCCCCACAATAAAGCATGGAATATGGATCCGCCTCTATCCAGAGGCAGACAACTGTACCTATAAATGATAACAAAAGCATGATGTATGGGATCATTCCTTGTGACCTTTGGGCACTCGGTAACACATTTTCACCCAAAACAGCATTAAAATAAAATTTTATTTATATATTTATACTATGATAATAGATTCAGCATTAAACAAGAAGAATCTGCTATTAGAAATATGCAAAACAATGAAACAAATGAATTATTGAGGAAAATCCTCATGCTAAATGATAGAGAGAGTTCTGTGTGATATATAACCATAATGATCCAAAAAGAAGGAAAATATATCAACACAAATCCCTATGGATAAGCCCCAAGGAAGAGCCAATGAAGCAACTGTCCAACTCAGGAAAATTTCACATCCTCCCAAAGATTTCTTGACATGTTTTTCAAGCCAGCACAGAACCTGGTGAAGGCCACTTAAAAAGCAAGGGAAGTGTTCTTGCATAAAGGGCTCCTCACATAACTGAAATTCCAGTTCTCTGAGACCAATCATTCTAATACCTTATCAATGAACCCAGATAGACACTGACTCAGAAATGCAGGAAACCTCTAAACCAAACTATAACTCAAAATGCCTCATTTCAAACGATCATTCTTCATTATGAACTGGATTTTCCCTTTTTTTTTCTGCAGCCATCAACACAGATGTCTCCTCAAAATATAAAACTTCCTCAAATAAATGAAATGTTCACAAAACCAGATATCTAGCTCCAACTGCCCTCTGTAAACCATATAATCCACAATGTAAAAGCCACCAGCATATTTGCACTTGTAAAGTTATATACTATCCATCCAATTTTAGTCTAATCTGTAAAACGAGATTGGGCTTGAGCAATCTGATTGAACCACTGACCACCAAACAATCTCTAACAAGTATAGCATCTCTAAAACAATCTGATTCAACCAGTCTGACCATAGACATCTCTCAACATACAGCTACAGCATCTCAAAAGATCATAACCAGCAAACCATAAAAAAAAAAAGCAAGAAAAATTAATATTACTTAAAAGGAGCAAGCAAAATAAAAAGGTGCAAATATAACAGACAAGAAAAAACCTTTCGAAAACGAGAATTAATTAAAACAGTTTCAAATAGAACTATTTAAAAAAATCATAAAAACGCCGAACAATTGAAATTAAAAATTAGCAAACTGTTTTTTTGGTAGTAAATTAAAAGCATGAATACGTCTTTTTGTACCCTCTTCAACATTTTGAAATTCTAAAAGCTGAAAAAAGAGAAAAAAAAATCTCATTTTCCTCGTTTGCTCAACAACCAAACAGAAACAGAAAAGCGTGTGCGTGCGCGGGTGTGAGAGAGAGGGAGGGAGGAAGAGTACCTGACACTCTACAATTTTGCCATAACGGTTAAAAGCGTTCTCGAGCTGCCGCTCAGTGACGTCCCAAGGCAAACCTCCAACAAATATTCTGTTCTCTTCCTTTCCGGACATCTCTCTTACGCAAAAGCAGAGAATTATTCTGCAAGAAAAAAACCCTCTACTCTAATAACGAAAGATGGCCAACTAACAAACCAAAAAGGAAGCAAAGAGCAATAGTTACCTCCGTCCGATTTCGCTGTTGCAGAAGAAAAATAGGGGGGTTGGTAGAGAAACCCTAGAGAAATAAAATTTGGGAATTTTGTAGTGTGTGGTTTCTATGACGGTTTTTACTTGCGCCGATTCCGGGCCTTTGGTCATGGGCCAAAGCTAATCTTACCCAGCAGACAAACTAAGTAGGCTTTATCTTTAGGAAGAGGAAAAAAAAAAAAAAGCAAAAACTAAGGTACGCTTCCGTTAGCTCTCACCACGATAGTTAGAACCATCAAATATTTTTATTAAATGAAGCATATATTTTATTTAATGTTTTATTTTTATAAATATATTTATATCTTTATTAAAATACTTTTTAATCATATAATATATAATTGTTGGTGGGAAAATTTTTTTTAACAAATAAACTATAACATTTGATATTATTTGTATTTGAACTTAACTTATCAATTTATATGTAGAATTGCAAAAAGAAAAAAAATATTTAAATGTTATATTCAATAAATTTAATAATTTAAATAAAAAATATACAAAAATTTAAATATTGATTTAATAAATTTAATAATAATCTAAATAGATAAATATTCTATTAGTAAAAAATCTTACAGAATATATTATTCAAAAATATATCTGATTTAATAGTATATTTTTTAATTTAGTAAAACTCTCATTTAATTTCCTAATTTTTTTATTTAGTAATATATATTAATTTAGTAAAATTCTCATTCAAAAAAATTAATAAAAATTAAATATAATGATAGAAAATACTCAAAAAAGTTCACTCTATATCATACATTTATAAATAATATGTATAAAAAATTTTAGGTTTTTTTTCAAATATTTAATTATTTTTCTCAATCATTTGCCAAGTAATATTGTTTTCTTAATTTTTAAAAATTTTAAATATTCAAGATATTTAATATAATATTTAGTCATTTACCAAAGTAGACTTCTACTGTAATTATATATTTACATACATCTATAGATAGATACGCCTCTTCTTTCTACAAGATAAAACTATGCAATTATTTTTGGTACTTTTCATTTTTATAAGATTATTTTAATTTTTTATTTTCATAACATAATCTCTTTTTTATATAATTACTTTTATATCATTACTTAATGTAATACTCATTTTCTTTAGATGGAAGATTTATCTTATTATTTTATTACTTTTATAATTTTTATTTTTGTAATTATATTTGTTTTAGTAATTGTAATTTTATTCTATTTTATTATTATTTTTATATAATTTGTAATTACTGTTATAGCTAGGATTTTTTTTTGATAAAATTTCAATAAAGAGCTAAAATAAAGGTACAAGAGAGCAAAGAAAGAGAAGGACAAATCTAAACCTAAGCCAACAAGCTTCCCCAATACACCCGAACTAGCGTCCTTCACTATCATTGGAAGAATTAAACTCAAGAACAAAAGATAAACAAGGTGGAAAATAATTCCAAATTTGATGGTTTGCATACAATAAAGCCACCCAAGTCAAAGAGTAAGCCACTTTATTAGCATCCCGTAGAATCTATTGGAAAGAAAGGTATTGAAATTGGTCCTTAAGAGAAATGCAATCTCTAACAATCAAACCAAGCTCAGATAAAGAAGAAAGAGGGACTGATTAGGCCTTTAAAAACCTCAAGACAATTAAGTTCCATTTCAATTTGATCGAAGCTTTGAGACTTTAACCATGAGAGAGCTTCACGAAGGGAGACGGCCGAGGCTATAACATGTTCCAAGTAATAAGGATGAAAGCCTAATAAACCTGACACAAAGACACCATGATCATTACGGAGGAAAATGCCAAAACCTGTCTTATTTTCTTCCTTAAAAATTGCAACATCAACGTTGCATTTGAGACGACCATAGAAAGGTTTTAACCATCTGTTATTTGCAGGACCAGTGTCGGGTGGCAGTACAACCTTGGCAAAAAGCATTCTTCGAATTTTTCCACTATTAGAAATATTGATCCACAAAAGTCACAATTTATTGTGAAGAAAATTCTTTGCCTTGCCGATTAAATAAGTTTCTATGATACCAAGTGCTCCACAATATGCTCAAAGCCCGCTCCATGTAAATAGGATTAGAATCAAATAAAATGGAATTAATAAAATCATGCAACTCCTTCTTAGAAAGATCCCACACCTCTGTTGCTTCAAAACGAGCCAAAAAGGTGTGATTCATATCCTCCATCAAGCCACATTATGAGTAGCAAGGATTAAGATAAATACCTTTGTCAACTAAATGAGATTTACAAGAAATAAAATTTCTCATGTAGCGCCAATTAAAGTCTTTGACCTTTAGAGGAAGATGGCCATTCCAAAGTTTAAGCCAATTACCATTAATCCTGAATTAAGAAAGATTAGTAAAAGCATTGGTACCAAGCATGTAACCTGACTTTACCGTGTATTGTCCACTTGCATTATGGTGCCATATTAAAACATCCATAGGATGCCTCAAGCTGATGGGTATTTTAAGAATCCCGTCTGTATCATATGGTGCAAATAGCCCATTGATAAGATCTCTATCCCACCCTTCTCCACTTTCATTAAATAACTCCCTTACTTTTAAAAGGCTCTAAATTAATGAAAAAATTTATCCTCATCATTAATCCAAGGATCCTTATAAATGTTGATAGTATGACTATCTCTAATTTGCTATCAGGGTCCTTCAATAAGCAATTTCTTAGCAAAATGGATACTCTTCCAAATAAAAGAAGGATTAGAACATTTATTTAATTCTAAGAAGCCCTCAATAAGGAAGTATTTAGCTTTGGAAATCTTGTTAGAAATAGCATCTAGTTGAAAAATAAATCTCCAACCAGGATTGCTAAGCATCGCCAAATTAAAGCAATGGAGATTACAAAAACCCATACCCCTAAATTTTTTAGGGACACACATTTGATCTTAACTAGCCTAGTGAATCTTTTTCTTATCTTTACTATTCAAACCCCACCAAAAGGAGTTCATCATTTTTAGCAAATCATCACAAAGACCAAGAGGAATCTTAAAGACACTCATGCTATAAGTTGGCAAAGGTTGGGTTATTGTTTTGATCACAATTTCCTTCCATGCTTTAGAAAGAAATTTATATTTCTAGACCTCTTGCACAAAAGGTCTTTAATAAAAGAAAAAATTTGCTTTTTATTTCTTCCAACCAGAGAAGGCAGCCCTAAATATTTTCCATGGTCTAATGGTGTGTCCATACCTAAAGTGGAGCTAGCTACTGATTTATCACGATCTAAAGTATTTGAACTGAAGAAAATACCTGACTTTTGTAAGTTAATAGCTTAACCTAAGGCCTTTTCATATATAGCCAGAATATTCTTAATAGTCTGACACTTAGTAGCCTTAGCTTGAAAAAAGAAGAAACTGTCATCTACGAAAAGGAGATGTGAGACATTAGGACAACCCCTTCAAATAATATTGCCATGAATATTCCCGCTCGCCTCTTCTTGTCTAAAAAGAGAAAAAAGACCTTCAGCACATAA
>CANXYI010206679.1:0-10480 GCA_948208565.1 Hura crepitans
AACAGATACATGACTTCTTCCTTGTATTGATGTTGTGGCGATATCGATCAGATCCATCGCATGTGATAGCTACAGAGGAGATATAAGTCTAGCCAGATTTGACATATGAAGAGGACCTATTGTAGATTTTGGCAAAAGAAGTGAAGCAGATGAGGAACAAGTCTATTCCCTTAGTGAAGGTGTTATAGAGGGACCATAATGCGATAGAGGCCACATGGGAAAGCAAGGAATAGATGCAGATACAATACCCTTACCTTTTCATCTCAGGTAATTTTGAGGATGAAATTTCTTAAGAAGGGAAGGATTTTAACACCCATAAGCCAAAGTTCTATAAATAATACCTTTCTAGGCCCGAGTGATGTTCCCTACAGCACGGGAAATCACCACAAGGCTAAAAAGGAGCATATTGGTCATAAAACTCTGATGGGCCTAAAAGTGGGTAAAACGAATGAATTTAAAAATTTAGTAGAACCAATAAATCATTTTCGGTGATGAACTAGAGGATGAGGAGATAAAATGAGTTTGTGTCGAGACAGCTCGGGATGTGCTCGGACAGACCCAAAAATACCATACCCTGAACCTTAAAAATTCCAATGAACATGATAGAGAAGGAATTTGAATTTTTTGAGGTCATTTGATATATTTTTGAATATTTTATTCTAGCAGGAGAATAGTATCAAAAAGTCAATTATAGAATTTTGACTTTAAATTTTATGTGGACCTTAGTGGCACTAATCAAGGATTTCTAAAACTAGAATGAGTATTTTTAGAGGTCTAGAGAATTTTTTATGAGTTTCTAAAGTTTAAAAATGTATCGAGAGAATATGAGTAGTCAGATCGCCACATGTCACGATTAAGGCCACCCACCTACCCCTATATAAGGGTCCATATATATGTATGGGCCATATATGTGAAAGTGTCATCTTCCACCCTTAGAACCCTAAAAAGTCGATGCCATCTCTCTCTCTCCTATATTCTTTTTCCTTTATTTTCTCTCTCTTTTCTCCACCAAATTTCACACAAATTATATGGATCTTAAACTCTATAATCTTTAGAAGCTAAATCCTTTGATAGAAATTGAAAATAGAGGCTTGAAAGAGAGATATCAGATTTGAGTGAATAGTGCTAATTTCTTGAGTAAGTGTCTTTAACTTAATTTTTATTTTTGTTTTACATAGGTTAAGGTATTCTAAGAGTAGCCATGGTCTTATATTTCCATTTGGAGTTGTGTAGGATTTTTTATAATTTTTCTAAGGTAGGAATATGTATTTTTAGGTACTAAGGAAGTCATTAAAGGAGAGTAAGCTTTCAAGCCTTCAAGTGCTTGGGAAAAGGGTGTCTTCACACCCTAGGTATGTGGAATAGACTTAAATTTAGCATGCCAATTGATTTGCCATGAAATTGTGCATATATGGTGCATGGAATTGTGTGTTTATGGTGTTAGGCATAACATTAAGGTAAAATGATGTTTTGGTGATGTGTATGTGTGTGTGTGTCATGACCAAATGGTGTATGATGAATGGCATGGCATGGCTAAGTATGTATATGTTATGTTTGGTAGAATAATGGCAAGTAAATGTGGTGTGTAAACCATACTTGGAAATGGATAATGGCATGAAAATGTATGGCTTGGAATTTTTGTGAGTTAAGAGCTTATTTGAGTATGTAAGTTATACCAAAGTAATGATTTAGAAATTGGTGTGAATATGTACCCTTTAATGTGAAATATGTCTCATGAATGGATATGTGAGGGATTGGTGTATGAGGATTGAATTTTGGAATTGGTATAGTCGATATCATGAAAGGCATAAAACACAAAATTGACCAAATGAATAGTAACATTATCGTATACTTACCAAATGAATAGTAATTTTGCAATAATAGGTAAAATATGACATTTTATGTGTAACATGGCATAGCATATGGTCTAGTGACATAATAGATATAAGAAGTAATAAAATTGAGGATAACAGTCTTAAATGGGTAAAGAATAGTAATTTGGCCATCAGTCAGACACCTACTGGATATGTTGACCCATCAACTAGGGAGTTAGCAACTGCTAGGTAGTTTGGTCCTCTTAGGACCACTGTTGTCTATTGGATGTGGTGGGTGTAGCCACCGAGGTTTTAAGATGAACCCCACACACTCTGGTATTGGGAGGTCCACTTTAACTGATCCTTACTACTTATTTGATGTCTGTGGATATTAAGAGGTCCCACGGGACTGATCCTTGCTATCCCATTTATAGATATTAGGACATCTATGGACTGCTCCCTGTTATCTGCAACTCCGGTATTAGGAGGTCTATAGACTAATCACTACTATTAGGTGAGGTAGGTATAGCTACCAAGGTCTAAAACATAGGCCACTGCATAGGATAGATCCCGCTATCCGGTGTTTTAAAGTGTCGTTTGTCTATTATGGGCCTACAATATATGAAACATAATTATGAACTAGAGATATGGAACTGACTTAATAAAAGAACTAGAAATAATGGAATAGGGTAGTTGGCATCTAGGATGATGTGTTGCATGATGCATGTGTGTGCTTGCCCAGTGACATACTTTATTTTGTCTATTCCACCATTGAGTTTATACTTAGTGCATCAGTTTGTCGATGCATAGGCTATAGATTTGCTAGCTGATTAGCTTCAGTGGGAGTTAGTGTAGCTACTTTAGAGTCCTTTGGGTATCTTTTTATTCTTTATTGGTTTGATGTAGATAAGCACTCATGTATAGTACATATAATTTAGGTGATGTATGTAAAGTATAAAACTGAGTTGATAACACTGAGCAATTGTATATACTTAATCTTAGATATTTAGATAAATGTATGTTTATATCTATGTGTTTGTGGGTCAGAGACCCTATGTTCTACTATGTGTTGACTTTTTTTTGTTTTGGGGACCAGAAAGGTCTAGAAGTGAAGTTGAGGTTGCACATTATTTTAGAAGTGTTTTTCTTACAGGAATATTTTGGGTTTTTCACCCTAGGTAGCTGTCATAATGCCCGAATTTTTGTAAATAGGTAATAGTCATAATCTAGTATATTAACAGTCTAAAATAAATAGTAATAAAATGTTATGCTGATAAAAACCCTAAAAGAATAAACCAGGTCAACATTGGTCAAAGTTGTGTAAGTGTTAAATGAAAGGTCCCTAGGGAAATCTAAGGATAGGTGACCTCATAGGAAGTAGCACACTTTGCCTGTTTCCTTCGAGAATGGGCAGGGGGTGTTACATTTTTCATTATTATTATTATTATTATTATTATTATTGTTGTTGTTGTTGTTGTTGTTATTGTTGTTGTTGTTGTTGTTGTTATTGTTATTCCATTCTCTTGAACTTTTATAAATTTATTCGTACCTACAAAATTTATAGTTCCAAAGGAATAAGTCCCTTTTGAAATATTTAATATTGAGTAATGAAATTCCTGAACACTCTGACACTAATGCATCATTATCAATTAAATATGTAAACATGTAACTTGCCATAAAATCCTCAAATAAATCAAAGTAAAAACTCCGATTTACTAGTTCACTCCAAACTATAATTCATTGTATAACTTTCCCTATAAAATTTTTAATCCTTTTATTGACTTTTTTTAACCATAATTCTCTCTTGATCACTATAAAATAATCATTTCAATTTGCCTAATAGAATGCTCTAAATTCTGAGGTATTGTACATGAATCCAAAAATTTCAAAAGTTACATTTCTTCCCTTCTTAAAAGAATTTCATTTGCAAAATTCCACTTAAACACACGTCCTTGTTAACTTTATCTCTTCCATGACACTTATATTTGTAACCCCTGACTTCCCCTCTTAGACCTTCCATAAAATCCTTAACACATACACATAAAGTTGTTAAAACCTCCTTTGTCACTCTTGAAACATAATATACCTATTACTCATGACATGTTCACTTTTCATACCATAAAACCATCATGCTTTCACTACACTACTCTAATTATAGAGCTTTATTGATTGACCATCCATTCATAACCATTATAATAGATCTTCATCATTAATATAACTGTATATCTAGTTTCGTATGTGTTGTAGGACTTAATCTTTCTCTTTGTCGACATTATCCTTAACTAACTTAATGTTCATTCCATATATTCCAAACCCTTTCTTATATTAAATACTTTCATAAGTATATCTTGTCGATTTCCCTTTTTAATAAAGGCATAAATGTATGCATAAATAACTGAGAAATGATTATGCATATAGGATGTCGTAAATGATGATAATGCAACATGATCATGTATGATTTCCATGAACATGTTCAAATGATGCAATACATAACCCAGTCCCCATGTATAAAGCCAATGAGACTAGCCTTTGACTTTATGAAATTTGATGGATACACTTGTAGTATCAATCTTCTACATTCTTCCAAATAACTACATAACTTTATAGACTCACTCATAGCTTTAACATCCTCATATACTCCTCACATGCCTAAAAATGCCTAAACTAGGCTCTGATACCAAAAATGTAAGACCCCTTACCCAATCTGATCATTGGACCCAAATAAGAAATATCATGCAAACTAATACTTATACCAACTTAACTTAACAATATAACTCAAAATCTCCTTCCTTATTTCCATAAATATTCATGTCTACATACTATTAAACCTAGAACTCTCATGGTAAAAATTTGGTAGCATAATGGTTGCATAGGGCATGATCCCAAAATTTTAACCTATAGAAAACACTTCATATATTTATATATCATAACTCATCATTATTACTCTATGATTCATCTGATCACACAGTACCATAAAAACATTCCCTCATAAACATGTATATTAAAGTCAAATCTCAGTCGCTACTAAGAGACTAAAAACATACATTTACAGTTCACATTAAAGAATCCATTCATTCATATGATATCCATACAATAATCAAATCAAGCAATTAAAATTACTTGACAAATACAAATCAATATATAATATACATAAAAAACTTTGTGAATATACACACGCATAAAAGAATCTTATTCAAAACATACTGCCAATCACATATAACAACATTCCTCACATTTCATATTCTACAACCTCAATACCCACCAATGTCAATTGTCCATCCTATAATCCATGAGAACCTGCATCCCAAAACCACTTATGGACTAAGAAAGATTTGGTTAGTGATGTACCAAAGTTTACAATGTCTTACACACACACACACACACATCTATATGAGCTATTCATACATTGCACACGAGATTATTTTATAGTTTTACATACATTCACAAATTGAACCTTTAATCTAATAAATCTTCATTGTATTAGTAAAGAACACTAAGCCATGCTTTAACATCCCTTTATTATAAACTAAACATAATTAAACTTTTAACCATAACATAAATTCAATTATATTGAGTAGTGCCAAAAAAAAGGAACAATCAAAGATGTAAAGATATTTACATAAGTGTATTCAACTAAATTATAAACTAGGTAATTGTCATTAAAATAATCATGTAAATAGTATCTTACCTTAACATTGGATATACCAATTTCCTTTGTCTAATTCAATATCATTCCATTACTCTTGCAAGCCTCCTATGCACACAAATAAGAGAGAAATGCTTATATGTATAAACACATATCTTTATTTACACATTTGTCTTGATAATAACTATAGCACATAAAATATGTAACATAGCATAAAAAGATCATATATATTTATATGTACAAGGGCTAGTTAAAGATACACATATGAAAGCAATATGCAGTGTAATATTTACTAAACCTTATTAAATTCGATAATATCACATGTATTTTAAATTACATGTATATGTCTAATTTATTAGTATTTTTTCCATAGAAAAGAAAACATGTACCACAATGGATAATGGAATCTTAGTGGACCACTTAGGCCTTCGAAAAAACTTAGGCTTGATATGTCTCAAACTCGAAGGTCCTTAAATAGATCTAAAGATCTAAAGCATTAGACCCAAAGGTCATATATAATATTAAAACTCAAAGGTCAAATATAAGGTTGGCTAATATGACCTCTATGAACCTGTAGGGCCATCCAACAGTGTGGATTAAAAGATCAATGATATTATGAGAGCTAAAAGTCAAGCATGAATCATAAGTCCAAGGCCAAGCATAGTACAAGTCTAAGAACACAACATAGAATGATGACCAATATGGCTATTTATGAACATGAAGATTCTTCTACCAACATAGATATAAAGATTAAAGATATAGGTCTATGTTAGACATTTACTAGACCCATTAACCAAACATATTGAGGTACCAAAGTACCTTAGTAGCTACTATAGAAACTACTAGTCAACCAGTCTACCCATCCTTACTAGACTGTTTACTTATATAAGCCAATAACTAATTTTTTTTTAGTTGTATCATTTTATTTTAACTTAAAATAGCTTTTAATAGTGATAAGACCAACAAATGATTGAATCGGGGTAAAATCTTATTACTCAACATCTTATCGTGGTCATTTAACATGATGCATGATCATACTCATGTGACATAATATTATGACATATATATGGTTATTGCCATATAAGATTTATGACATGCATAATGTGCATTTACTTCGCATTTAATACATTCATTCCTTTCATTATTCTTAATCACCATAGAATGAACTAACATATCCTATGGATATGAAATGCCTCTTTCATTCATATAGAACCATAATGTTACTTTGGTCATGAAGGCCATATTATCTTTCTTTATAAGTCAGCATACAAGAAATTGTAATCATCATCTTTAGGATGAATATGATAACATGGTACACCTATGATTAATACTTTACATAAGTTCATATCACTCGTAATATGATAATGTCATTATTGTAATCCTCAACATTTTTGCACCATCACTATTATGGCATAAGTTATATCTCTAGTGTATATCATGAATAACACACCCATTAATAATATATTGTCATGATGAAAACTAAATTAAGCATACTATATTATGCTTTTAGACATAGTGAAAAAAGAACTTAAACTACCTTAAACACATAATAGATGTCATATAACATAAACTTCTCTAAATATAGGACCTTTAATAATCAATAGTAACAACAATGTTAAGTACCCTAGATACACATAGCCAACACATCCCATCACTACATGAAATTTATGTTCCATTCTATCATCATAATATTTAAGTCAATTTATGTTCATAATACACACTATTGTACTACCTAACTAACATCTTGTGTAATAAACATATATATGCCACAAAACATTTATCATACACTAAGAACCATTCGGCCAAAGTACATACTCACACTTAGACTATCAATTTAAACATCTTCTATAAATAATGCAATGTTTAAATAAGGGCATAGCATAATTCAATATTTACTCATCATATAGCAAGTGTAGTCATATGCTTTATATTAATTTAATTCATGCTCATACCGAATGTATAAACTTTATGTGTACTAACTAAGTTCCAAATAATCTTTCTAAATAGTATTCTCATACTCTTCAAACCAACCCTCATTTAATGATTAACATTACTCTATTTTACCATGCCTTAAAATGTTAATCACACATATAAAACCCATTTCTCAAAACCTGTAACATGACTAGTTACATATGTGCTAACCTATACATCAAATAGGTAGCACATTTCAACTAAAGAAAGCATATAATATTTCACATATGCATTATAGAATATACATTATTCCTATATTGGTAATTTATAATAAATCATATTCCTATACGTAATAGTACATGTGCTTCTTGAGCTTAAAATAACATGTAGAGTCTACATATGAAGTTATTTGCCTTCGATCTATAAGACACACACATACATATATAACTCTTTTCACATAGCACTTTATATTACATACCATAATTATGCTTAAATAACTTCTAACTTGATATAAAAAATCACATGCATATATCTACTCATTCATATTTTAACCTTATATCTGCCAAGCATTTCATAAGTTATACATGGTAATGTAAATGAATTTATGCCTATAACAAATAAAACTAAAATCCAACTTTATACCATTACCTTATGTTATCTCATTTTTACCATTTTTTGATATGATTTTAAAACCAAATCACATACATCTAAATCATAACATACACTTCACACATTTACATGGACTGTCTACTTCTAATATATCAAATTAAGACCAAAGGTTTATGTTGAGGTTTTAGAAGAAGCTTTCCAATGCATTGGGCACTCGTTTAACTTTCAGTACAGTATTTCATCCTTAGATTGATGATCAAATAGAAAAAGCCATCTAGGTAAATTTTGATACTTGAGTGATTTTAATGCTATGTTATATATGTGATGTTCACACTAAAGAATATTTTAATAGGTGCTTGAGGATATGTTGAGAAGCTATGCTATTAAGTTTAAGGCAAGGTAGGATCATTACCTTTCTTTAGCTGAGTTTGCCAATAATAACAATCAAGCAAGCTTGGGAAATTGCTCCTTACAAAGCTCTATAGAGAAGGAAATGCAAAACTCTTTTATGCTAGAATCAGCTAATTTAGACCAAGCTTATAGGGCCAAGTTTGATTAAAGATGCTAAAGAGAAGGTGAAGATTATCAAGGATAGATTAAACATAGCTTTAGATAGATAGAAGTCTTCTACTGATCTAAAAAGGAAAGATATTTAGTATGACGTTAGAGATAAGGTGTTCTTTAAAGTTTCACCTTCAAAGAAGGTAATATGGTTTGGCAAGAAAGGCAAGTTAAGTTTAAGGTTTATTAGTCCATACAAAGTGATATAATGTATGGGATTAGTAGCTTACAAACTAGGTTTACCTCTTGAGCTTCAGTAGATACATGATTTTTTCCATGTGTCCATACTTCGAAGGTACATATTAGATCCTTTATATGTGTTTTCATTTAAGGAAGTAGAGATCAAACCAAATTTGTTTTATAAAGAGGAACCGATGAGAATCTTGGTAAGAGAGGTGAAAGAACTATGGAACAAGATCATGCCTCTTGTGAAAGTGCTTTGGAGACACCATGGAATGGAAGAAGCTACCTAGGAGACATAAGCCCAGATGAGAGAGCAATATCCTCAGTTGTTCTAACTAGGTAATTTCAAGGATAAAGTTTATTTTAAGAAGGGAAGACATGTAATGCCTAAAAAATCTCGATGTTTTGAATAGTACTTCTTGGGACATGAATGGTATTTATAGAGGCCAAGTCACACTAATCTTACTGAATGAAAGTATTAATCATAACATAATTTTAGGTGTTAAAGTGAAAATGAAGTTGTTTAGATGGTTAAAAATGACAGTTAAGTTTTATGGTAGTCTGACATTAATAGTGGCCTAGTTTTAGTTAAACCGTAAAATATTTAAATTTTGCTCAAAAAATTTTTAGATAGATATAACTTGATACTTAAATATTACAAATAGTCTATTGGCACTAGAATTGAAATTTCAAGATATCGAGAAGTATTTTTACTAAATCGGGTAAAGTTAAAAAGGTACATTTT
The DNA here is from genome assembly GCA_948208565.1 of Hura crepitans. Classification (NCBI taxonomy): domain Eukaryota; kingdom Viridiplantae; phylum Streptophyta; class Magnoliopsida; order Malpighiales; family Euphorbiaceae; genus Hura; species Hura crepitans. Next base: position 9,470 of record CANXYI010206679.1, read on the forward strand.
AATTGAATTTTTTGCAATTTTTGAGCTCAAGTTTTTAGAGGCATATGGGCTATAGTTTAAATGAATTTTTTAAGGTTAACTGAAGGAAAGGTAGAGGTTTTTAAGCTTAAAATAAAAAAGGAAGAAGAAAAGAAAATGGAATTTTTTGTAAAAACCTACACACATAAATAGGGTCAAATATGTTGAAGATAGTCAAATATGTTAAAACCAAGGAATAGTTTCCATCCTTCATCTCCCTTTTTCCTATTTAAGCCTATGTGATATTTAATGGAGAAACCCTCTATTTTTTCCACTTTCCTCTAAACTAAAACCAATTTAAATCATCTAAACACAAATTTAGCCACTCTATCACTTTTAGACAGCATTTATAGTAAGAGATCACAAAAAAATCAAAGGACTTTGATAATTTTGGATCTCAATGAATAGTTACCCCATTTTTATTGCATAAATCTTTTTGAGCTCTTATATTTTTCCCATATTCCATAGGTGCCCAAAAGTATGATTATGTAGTCAGATTTGACTTTTAAAGGTTATTTGATTTTATACAAATTTTTGCACAATGAGTCTGCATTTAATAGTTGAGTTGGGTAGCAATCGAAAGGATAAAAGGAATGAGAAGGCATGAATAAGCTCGATGTCATCTTTTTAAACTCATTTTAAGTGTAATTACAAAAATTTAATATGTGTGTGAAATTATGTGCAAATGCATGTGTGTGACATGTATTAAAGTGTGATATTTAGCCATAAATGAGCACTTATGCATTGTTATGTTGTTAGGTGAGTGATACGTAATGATTATGATTCTTGAGATAGGTTGAAATGAAAGTTAATATGGGTTAAATGTTATGGTGAAAGGTCTAAGTTAAGCACATGTATGTCTATTGAGTTATTAGCTTATGTTATGATGATATTTAATCTTATGCATGTGTTAAATGATAATGGATATGAGAGGAATAATGTGTGATGTCTGAATTGTAGCATCGGATGAGTATACATGTTTAATGATGTTCA
>CANXYI010206906.1:0-11991 GCA_948208565.1 Hura crepitans
GTGATAGGTATATTAATGATACTACAAGTATTATAGAATGGGTGGTCACTTATGTGTAATGTGTGAGATGAATAAAATGTTGCTTTAATTTTATTTAATTTAGTATATTTAATCTTAAGTTAATTGGCATGTATAACCACATTATATAAAATATTGGTAAGTAAAATTGAAGTTTATATTGGTGATTATTATTGACATACATTATTAGAATAAAAATATGCCTATAAGATTATATATAATAATTATTTTAATTACAGCACTAGGTAATACACTTAGCACATCGTTTTGTTTACAATGTGCAGGTAAGAAGAATAATTGACACATGCCTTGAGTTATCCACAGAAGCAAAGATAAGGCTTTAATTTTAGTAAATTTTGAAGATGTATCGGATTTATGTATTGTATAAACTTTAGGATGTCACACTCTTATGTCTATTATGTATTATTTTAGGCTAAAGCCAAAGTATGCAATTAAGTATAGTCTTTTTAAATGAGTTTTTAATTATAAATCTAAATACTTTTAAATTAAGTTATACATGCTTGATGTCTCTTCCTGAGATTGAGACTGTTTACTAAAATAGATGTATTAGAGTGATCAGATGGAACACGAAGTAGTGAGGATATATGTAAATAATTATAAAAGTGTTTTTCAGAAGTTTAAAAAATTTTTGGATAGTGCTTTATATAGTCGTTATGTTGCTAAAATTTTGGCACGAGGATTCCAAATTTTTTTACATCCATAATATGATATTAAAAAGGTTTTAAAAAAGTTAATAATGTTAAATATTGCATAATCTCATTTTGTGGTATAAAGAAAATAGATATATACATAATAAATCTTAAAGAGGTTTATTTAATAAGTACAGATAGCATTCAATGTGTTGTACACCTTAGTCATGTTAGGCAATCAGACTAGGTTAGGAGTGCCACATTTTATGGTATCAGAGCATGGTTTAGGCATTCCTAGATAGTATAAGAGTGCTATAGAGGTCAAGTCTATACATAACATAATTTAATGATATCGAGGCTTATCAATTTTTCTTTTACCCACAGTTAAGATGAGTGCACCATGAGAGGAAGGGGAAGGTCAAGCTGTTATGTTAGTAGGATAAGAGACTGATAGAGTGGCATCCATTTTTAGGAGTGCTGCTAAACAAGCATCGCTAGCAACTTAAGGTCCACTAGCTTGTGTACAAGAGATGTTGCATTTACTAAGATAGGCTACAGTTGCTACTCTACCTCTACCAACTCCATAGTAGCAAGAAATACCTTTGGCTCTTCAAAAGACTTACCTAGAGAAAGTGAAGAGAATAGGAGCTAAGGATTTTAAAGGAAAAGGGGAAGTTAAACTAGAGACAGCTGAATATTGGTTAGATCATACTAAGAAGATTATGAAATAGATGTAATGTACACCCACAGAAAAAGTAATCTGTGCCACCTTATTAAAAGAAAAGACTTCAAAATAGTGGGAGGATTTGATTGAGTATAAGCCAGAGGATGAACTAACATGGGATTTCTTCTAAGAGAAATTTTATAAGAAAGACATGCCTGATGATTACTTGGATGATAAAAGACAACAATTTATGGATCTTAAATAAGAGTAGAAATCTATGGGAGAATATGAGAAAGACTTTTTTATGATTAGTCGCTATGCTAAGGATAGCATTACTACATAAGTTGATAAATGCAAACGGTTTAAAAAGGGGTTGCATATTGATATCAAGTATCAAGTGGTTCCTATGGAGATTAGAGATTTTAATTAGTTGGTTGCAGTTTGTTGATTGACAGAGAATATGTAGAAAGAGAAGTAAGAGTATTATTAGAAGAAGAGAACTTCTGGACTAGGAACACCTATCTTTGTTTAGCAATTAGGTAAAAATTTAGAAGTGGTATGTAGGGAGCACCACATCAATTTCAAAAGTAGGGTCAGTCTCAGAGAACAACATAAGGGAATCAAAATAGGGGTAAGACTGGACAACAATCATAGGCAGTGAGCACACAAGTTTCCACAGCTGAGGTAGTAAGATTCCTTAATGTCTGACTTGCCATAGATGACACATGGGGGAATGATAGTGGAAAAAGTCAAGGACATGTTTTGAGTGTGGTTCACCATATCATTTTTGTAAGGATTGCCCCAAGAGAGCTAAGAGTAGATAGAGATTAGTACAAGTTTTTACCTAGGGATAGAAAGGATATCAGGTTGATAGGAGAGATAGAACATAAGAAGCTCAGAGGGACAAAGTTGAGTCTAAAGGTAATTAGAGAGCATATGCTCAACAATATTATTCACTTCCCTTTTTTTTTTGAGGCTGCTCAAATCAAAATAACCAAATACTTAACCAAAATCTCACTCCTCAAGTCCTAAAAGTTGAGAAGGAAATTAGAGGAATTCTAAGTCATTCCTATTTGATTAGCCTAGATAGAGCGAGTTGGGCACCACAAGGTAGGAGTTGAAACCTAACCAAAGTTGGGAAATACCTTGTAGGGCTAAAACCAAAGTGGTTTAGAACCCTACTCTTATTTATACCTCAAGTTAATATGGGATTTCAATTTGAATTTATAATATTATCCATTTTCTTTAAGCGGGTTTAGGCATTAAAATAAATCACATATTCACATAATGGAATAATAAGACATATTTACAAAAACAAATAAAATGCTTTAAACTAAAGAATTCCATATATAAAATTGGGTCATTGATTATTTTGAGAACTTTGATTCTCACATGTCAATTTTAGAAAATAGATTTGATTATTATGGCTTTTATTATGGAAAAATCAAAACCCGTTTTATTAAAAAATGCCAATTGATTAGGTACAAAATGATTTTGATTATTTTTTATAACATGTAAAAATTATTTTCTATCTATTACAACATTCACAAAATATATAGGAAAATAATCAAAATAAAAATAGGTTACATGGCAATTACCTAAAATACATTTTAACTGAAAAAAATAAAGTTACATTTGAAGTGTCATAAAATACAATCTAAATAAATAAAATGAACAATAATAAAGAGAATAAGCAAAAGAAAATAAAAAGCAAAATAAAAGAAAGAAGACAACAAAAAAGAAAAAGAAATAAAAATAAAGGAATGGCAAAGGGCTCTTTCACCAATGTTTAGTGAAACGGTAAAAAGAAAGATTAATCAAGTCCCAATAAATCAAACAACTTATATCACAATAAAATTACAATGTTAGTATGAGACATAAAATAAAAAGTTGAATAGAATAATAAAATAAAATAAATAATCAAATAAATACAACAACAATATTATACAGATAATAAATTATTACATTTAATTGGTAGATAGATAAAAGAAAAAGGAAGAAAAATAAAAGGAGAAAGGTTGGTCAACCCATCGTGTATAATTGCCTTTAGGAAAAGATCTTGAAAAGGATAGAAATTATGCATGAAACCTTTAAGAAATATGAAATAGTGTTTGGAAAATGTTTTTTGAGCTTTTGGTGCACGTATCTCTAGAAAAGTCAACCACTTAGAACAGTACAAAACTAACTTTTTATAAACAAAGTTCTAGGCAGAAAAAATGGCTATTTTAGGGGTTAAAATGGTTGTTTTGCCAAAATAGGAATTTTCGAGTGTAAAATGGTCATTTCGAGAAAATGATCGTTTTTTACCTTGAAGCAATCATTTTAGTTAAAAAGGCCATTTTTCCTATTGAAACAGCCACATTCCCCAACCGTTTAGGAAAAACATTTCAAGGCCTATGTGAAAAGTGACATCGTATTGGGAATCGAATTTTGGCTAAGAAAAAATGGCCGTTTTGGTATCCAAAATAGCATTGTTTTGCCCTAGAACAAAAACTTGCATTTTTTAATTGATTTTTCTTGAAAATTTTACTTCGTACCGCTGAGGCTAAAGCCTCCCAGAACCCTTATGGTGTCAGTGTTAGGCGTCGGGCTCGGCCCTCAGCCCACCATAGATGCCTTTTTTTTTCTAGCATTTCTTGTTAAACCATGATATTTTTAAGCTGGGCAAAAACCTTTTATTTTTAATTTTTAAAGAAAAATTTGAGATCTTTCAACTGGACATTAACATCCTCATTCCTCGAAACTTAGTCCTTTTCTTCATCATTAGGCAATCCAAACATGAAAGCCCTAGAAACCTAATGTCTATAGTTGCCCCCAACTTTAGAAAATGACTATAGAGTGTGTGAAGTAACCTAAAGTTCAAAAAGAAAGGGACACATACCTTATGGGGTAACCCTTTTTGTAGCTATTCTAAAGTTGTTATTTAGGTAGAGGCATTATGATAAAAGTTGATGGGATTTAGGTAATGCTAGAGACATTACACCTAAAGTTGTTGTTATTCAAGTAGTGCTGGAGATGTTGTATCTAAAGCTACTTAATTTAGGCAATTCTGAAGACATTACATTTGAAGTTTATGGGATTTGGGTAGTGCTAGCGATGTTGCACTTGAAGTTGATTTTTTCCTTTAGATAGTGCTAGAGACATTGTATCTAAAGTTGCTTGATTCAGGTAGTGCTAGAAATATTGCACCTGAAGTTGATTTTTCCTTCAGGCAGTGCTAGAGACATTGCACCTGAAGTTGATGTGATTTGGGGAGTGTTGAAGATGTTGCACTCGAAGTTGATTTGGTTCAGGTAGTGCTAAAGACATTGCACCTAAAGTTGATATGATCCAGGCAGTGCAAAAGATGTTGCACTTGAAGTTGATGTGATTCGGGCAATGCTAAAGACATTGTACCCAAAGTTAATGTGATCCAGGTAGTGCTGGACAAATTGCACCCAAGTTTAACTTGGTTCAAGTAGTGTTAGAGACATTACACTTGAAATTGATGTGACTTGTTTGAGTGAATTTCTTAATTTTGTTAACGATGTGTAACTATCCTTGCCCCCTATAATTGAACAAATAGTGGTGGACTACTATTGGTTAATAATTTATGATGTTGCATCAAGAATTCAACTTACTCCTTATGAAAAAAAAGGAGGTGAAATGTGTAAGTCATTGGGAAGCATTGGTAACTTGGATGCATGTTGTGTGTGAGTGCATATTGGATTCATGTCATAACTGTATTATATGAAAAATTTTGTTTCTTTTTTTTTAGATGTCTTTTGCATTATCATTCTAGTTTAATTATTTATTTTGTTGATACATCTATACTCTGACAAAAAGATAAAGGTAATAAACAAAATATGACAATTTCATAAACAAAAGCTTTGAGTACAAAATTTTGTGTCCTAAAATAATATGGACAAATAAGAAAAAGAGAAGGTCTAGGGAGTTAAAGGTGTCTTTGGGCCCGAAGTGTCTAGAGCTCTACCTTAACTGCATCCAGCCTACTAAACATCTCATGACAGGTCTCCTCGATCTTCGTGTCAAGGTCTATGTGAATGAGGTGGAGCTACTCTATCATCCGAGCTTCCATACCTTATAGGAGAGTCTTGAATAATGGTGGAAAATGTGCTGAAGAAGACGGGCCTACCTCATCTGTCTGCTATCTCTGGGCTGGTGGCTGAGGAGGTAAGTCTACACCAAATCGCTCGACTAGGTCAATAGCAAAGTGGTCATTGTCTCCTTACTACTCTTCTGCTTGCTCATCCAACTTAGCATCTATCAGTAACATGTATCTTTCTAGCACTTGTGGGTTAGTCTTTGCGATCCTTATAGCTATATAGGTATTGCCATCAAACCAGAGCTTCTATTAGAGTGCTGCACCAAGATGCTACTCCAAAACACCTAGACCTATTAGTAAAATTGTGATGACTTCTCTGATGACGATCCCTTTGCTAGGGGATGTGTTAGCTTAGCATAAGTGCTCAAGAATGGTCTAGGCTTAGTTGAACCAGACATTGTGCTCCATGGTCCAAAGCCCATAGTGTTGAATTAGGTTTATTTGACGGGTACTACCCACGTATCTAAGGTAGTTGATAGTGGAGACTCTGTGTAGGTAGTGGTGGATAGGATCCCTAATGGATGATGCCTTAGTCTGGTTAGAATTATAAACTGTGCCAGCTTAATCAAAGAACTCCCAATGCTCGTCCAGGCTCATTAGGATCTTTGTAACCCCATCAACTATTAGGCAGAGTAGCTTGGTGAACTGTAAGAATGATACATGGTATCTAGTCCTAAAAATGGCAAATTATATGGCAGATGTGTTGCTCGGATCTACTCGTTTGAAGTGAAATGTGCTTAGAAACTCTAGGGTAATGGCAGGGTATGTGGCATACCTTTAAAAGTAAAACTCCTACCATCCTACTTGTGCCAATAGCTAGTCTACCCTTTCGAGCACGCTTAGGTTTTTGATAGTCTATGTGGACAGGTAGTAGCTCCCGATCTGTGTAATGATCTAGAGGCATTGGACCTGCTCAGCCTTTTCATTAGGAAGCTAAATAGGTATAGCCATATGCTCAGGCATGGGTTTATGATGCAGGTGGCTTTAATGGCATCATGGAGGCATGATTGTGTGTGCATATAATGTTTTAATGCAAAGGTAAAATGGTAAAAGTGTAGGAAAATGATAAAAATGGAAAAATGTGGCACATAAATAAAAGACAGTCGAAATGGCCATTTTTGCTAGGGCAAAACGGCCATTTTTGCTTCTAAAAAATGGTTGTTTTGGGCCTCGAAAATGGTTGGTAGAACCAAAAATGCCCATTTTCACCCAAAACTCCCATTTTTCACTTCTTGGGCTATAAATGCACTAATGTATGCATATATCCTTATGCCACTTGAGTTGTTCTATGTTTTTTGTAGTGACGGGTGAGGAATTTCTTCAGATTTCATAGAATTGTTGACCTTCCTTTCACATGGGCAACTTCTATTTTGGCTCCTATAGTTGTTTGAAATTTCTTCGAAGAGTTCATCTTGATCTGCCTTTTCTTAAAGCTGTTACCTAATTTTAGGACCCGTAGTTCCATGTCTTCTGATTTTCTCATCAGGAATTATGCCTCTTGTTTGAAGAGTTTGCTACAATCCTAGGGATGTCCTATTCATCTGATACACTACCTTGCTATTCGACTTACGTTCTTTCTTGCCAATATGAAGTGGTTGATAATTTAGGCATACTACCATTATTGGCTACTAGATGGGTCCCAAAGAGAGAATTAATTTCTTTAAATGCACTGTTAGCTTATGTTGAAGGCTATACTAACATTATATCCCTTCGTGTGAGCATATGTTTATTTATCTTTTTCTCTAAGTATCTAACAGTTTTATCTGAAGGCGATTTTGGAGATTATTAGTTGTTCAGTGTGGCTAATAATTTGATGAAGGGCTTAAATCTTTTACCATTAATCTTTGCTAAGACAATCCCTAACCTTAATGCTGTGTAGTTAGGAAAAGTTGAGTTCTTTAATGGAAGTCCACTTCTACTCTAGGTTTTTTTTAGAATAGACCACCCCTTAGGGGTTTTTGCCCTATACTTTAGGTTTTCATTCCCAACAGACTTTTAAAGGTAGACTGCCCTTGTGGGTTTTCTCCTTATCCTCTACTTGACTCTTACTTAGGATGCTTTCATAGGTTTTCATTCCTAACAACTTTCTTTTTTAAGGTTTAGTTAAAAAAGAAGCTTCGCTTATTGGATGACCCTTTCCCTCGTGTCCTTGGGTTTTATAGTTTGAAGCATTTGTTGTCTCATGCTATCATGCATCGTTTTGTAGATGTTGAGCAATGGGTCCTTTGGTTTTGGGTCCTTTAATTGATAATAACATAAGTTTCAAGAGCTTTTGGATTCCTTTACAGTACATGTAGCATAGTGGTGCATTAGGATGTGTTCCTTTAATCAACTTTAATAAGGTTAGTTTTTGCATCCTTGGTTGATGTGTGAGGCAGTTTAGTGAGACTTAAGGGATTGTCACTCACCCATTGTCCTTTAGAGGGGGAGATCTTTCTATTACCTTTGTTACTGGTTATCATGACCTGTGGAAGCAATTACCTCTATAGATAAATATTTTACCCAAGGTTGTTTGCAATTTTTGAACTTCTGATCTATATAAGGAATGGGTGATAGACCCTTCTTGGGACAACTAGACTCAATGGTTGAAGATGGAAGGTGAGAGTAGCAATAAAAGGTAGAAGATTTAAAAATGTGTTTTTATTGCTTTTATGAACTTGGGTACAATATTCAATTTCTCTACTTTATAAGATGTTCAATTGAGCTTATTAAAGTGGTCTTATCTATTTGCATCATATTGGCATTTTTTGATAATCATAATAGGACATTAATATAACAACACATCTCCTTGTTTAATCAAGGGAGATATTAATTACATCTTAGACTCTTACCATAAATGAGCCCTCATGGGTTTTCTTAATTAACCATTTTGTCTCAGCCCTTAATTGTTGTATAAGATGCCTTTTTTTCGATTTTCACCTTATTAAGGCACCTATTTTTAGTAAGGCCACCATTCTCCAATTTTCAAATTGTAGGTTTATTTTTCTCATTCATTTATTTTTAGCCATAGAAATTTTTAATCTGTCCACGTTCACAGGCTCCTTAAACTCATTTCCACCACAATATGTAAGAATTGCACTGGCCCTCGGTAATATATGCTTAAAGATGAATTGTCCTTCTAAATTTGTTTGAACTTCCCTCTCAAATCAATTAAACCTAGCCTTATTTGTTTGAGAATAAGTCCTTATTCTTTTAACTTGTGATTCTTCACCCTTTTGCCAAAGGCTCGTGCCATCCTTTTTTGATAAATTTGATTGTGATAATTAGCTTTTAATCGCTTCTCATCTAATGAGTTCAACTATTAGAACCTTTGTTCTACCCAGGCTATCTCAGAAATCTTTACTTTTATTGCCACTCTTAATGACCGGAGTTCAATCTCTACTAGAAGTACTACTTTTGTCCCATACACTAAGGAGAATAGAGCAGCACCTGTTGAAGTTCTGATTGTAGTCCTATATCCCCAAAGAGTAAAGGGAAGTCTATCAGCCTAATCTTTTTAAGTTACAACTATCTTAGCTAAGATCTTCTTAACATTCTTGTTTGCCACTTCGATTGCTTCGTTGGCTTATGGTCTATAAGGAGAGGATTTATGGTGTTGTATTTTGTACTTCTATAATAGTGCCTTTGTCTTAGCCTGAAATTCGACACCATTATCTGAGACTCTATGGTGTGGAACCCTATATTTGCATATCATATTCTTTTTTATGAGTTTTGCCATCTCTCTTGCTCCTAAGTTCTTAAAGGGTTCTACTTCAACCCATTTATAGAAATAATCGATGGCTACCATAATAAAATGATGGCCATTCGAGGTTGTCGGATGTATCTCTCTAATTATATCTATGCCCCATATAGCAAATGGCTAAGGGGATGACAAACTATGTAGTTTTGATATTGGCACATGTCTTAAATCCCCATACTACTGACATTTATGGCACTTCTACATGTACTTTGAGCAATCATGGTTTATAGTAAGCCAAACCCTTAGCACATGATCTTTTTAGCTAACTCTAAACCATTCATATGTATCCCTTAAGACCTTACATGTATTTCTTCCATGGCATTTTCTATCTCTTTCTCCTCTAAGCAATGAAGTTGAAGACCGTCTACTTGCCTTTTGTATAAGATCCTATCTACATAAATGAATTGAGTTTACAATTTCCTCAATACCCTCTTATCCCTATCTGTAGCTTATTCAGGGAATCCTCCATTCTCTAGGTAATTTTGATATCATAAAACCACGGCTTATCTTTTTCTTATTTTATTTCCATTATCTTCTCTGTCTCATAGCAAGGTTTTTTTTTGAATTGGAAATAATCAATGGTTCCATGGCTATCATATCTAGATTATACCATATAGAGGCGAGGTTGGTTAATACATCTGTTAGTTGATTCTCATCTCTAAGAACATGATGAAAGGTGCACATTTCAAACTATTTGCTGATAGATTTCAGGTACCATGCATAAAGCCTTAATTTCTCTTCCCAAATGGTCCATTCTTCATTGGTTTGATACACTACCAAAGATGAATCCTTGAATACCTCAACTATCTTTGCACCAAAAGCTAATAATGCTTCAAGCTTGAATAAGCAAGCTTTGTATTCTACCATTTTATTTGTAACTTTGTGTCTTAGCTTCTTAGCTAGCAGCAACTTTTCTCCTTTAGGGGTTATTAGAATTGCTTCTACTCTTGCTTCTTTACTATTTATTGCCTTGCCAAAATACATATGCCACCTTTGGACTATAATTGGGTTCAAGTTTTCACTTGGGAATTCAAACTCCAACTGCTCACCTTCTAATGGATGATTGGCTAGAAATTTTATGACTACATGTCCTTTTATGGTCTTCTGTGTTATGTACTAGATATCAAACACTTAGAGCAAAATAAGCCATTTACTCATTCTTCCTACCAAAGATAAAGCCATATGAAGATATCTTAATGGATTGTGTTTGGATACTACTTGTATCATATATGATTAGAAATAGTGCCTTAGTTTCTTTAAAGCCCACACTACTGCTAAGTAAATCTTTTCCACTTCTATGTATTTGGCCTTATAAGGAAGAAACTTCTTACTCAAGTAGTAAATCACAAAATCAACCCCTAACTTATCTTTCTGTGCTACCATAACCCTAATTGAGCTTTCTTTAATAGATAGATAGAGAATTAGTGGCTTCCTATGCATTGGTGGTTGCAAAACTAGTGGGTTTAACAGATATTCCCTGATTATATTGAAAGCTTTCTAACAATCAACGTTCTACTTGATTGGTTTGTTCTTTTTGAGAAGCTTAAAAATAGGCTCACATATGGCAGTGAGCTTGGCTATACACCTATTGATATATTATATCTTGCCTATAAATCCCCTTATCTCTTTTTCCTTCTTTGGAACTAGCATTTCTATAATTACTTTGACTTTATTAAGGTCCACTTCAATTCCTCTTTGACTTACTATATGGCCTAAAAGTTTACCTGAAGTTACTCTAAAGACACATTTTTTAGGATTCAAATGTAGATTGTATTTATCTATCCACTTAAAGAACTTTTCCAATGCCTCAAAATGTCATTCTCTTGTAGTGACTTTGATCATCATATCATCGACATATACGTTCACTTCTTTATGAATTACATCATTAAGAATTCTTATGGCCATCCTTTGGTATGTAAATCCAGCATTCTTTAACCCCAAAGGCATAACCCTATAGTAGAATGTGCCCTATTCCATGATAAGGGTAGTTTTTATCCTATCCACTATGCTATTTAGAATCTGATTATAATCGATATATCCATCAATGAAATTCTACATTTTACACATTACCATATTATCAACTAGAACATCTATATGTGGTAACGAAAAGTCATCTTTTATGCAGGCTCTATTTAGATCCTTATAATTTATGCACATCTTGACTTTACCATCTTTCTTGGTGACTGGGACCATGTTGGCTAGCCAAGTCAAATACTACACTTCTTCAAGGAACTTAGCTTTGATTTATTTGTGCACTTCTTCTTTTATCTTCTCTGCCTATTCTGGCATATTCTCCTCAGCTTTTGTTTCACTAGTTTTGCTTTCGAGTATGTGTAGATGGCATGTTCAGCTATTTTCCTATCCACCTCAGGCACATCTTCATAGGTCTAGGCAAAGAATTTTCATGTTTTTTAATATTCTCTCAAATTTAATTCTCTCTTCAGGAGTTAAATTAGATGCAATTAAGATCTCTTTAGGATTTTCATCATTACCAAGATTAAACAAGGTAGTATTAATTAAATTAATGTCAAATATGTTATGCATGTCATGATTATCATTATGCATGATGGAATTAGATGAGATATCACAAAAATAAGAAAAATCATTCATCTTATTAACAAAAGAAATGGAGACATCATTATCAAAGAGCTCAGGTACATATAAAGTCTCAAAAAAGTCTTCAGGTGGGTCTTTTTCTTCCATTTTCTTCTTTCCCTTATCTTGGAGCACAGAGTCAATCAAAATCTCTCCCTTAGGTCTGACTTCTAACTCAATTAGGTTGGTCATGATTTCTTCATCCCAAAAATTTAAAATG
>CANXYI010206914.1:0-10019 GCA_948208565.1 Hura crepitans
AGATTGAGGATGAAAAACTATGTTATAAGCTAGTTTAGTGCCTAAAGCTGCTTGCACCTTCTTCCAAAATCTAGAAGTAAAACAAAGATCTCTATCCAAATAATAGTCACTAGGACATCATGACATTTGACGATCTCATCACATATAGTCTAGCCAACCTCTTTAAAGACTAATCTATCCTTATCGGGTAACTTGAATTGTCTTGACCATCTGTCAACAATTATCCATGCAACATTGCATTTTCCTTTAGTCAATAGTAAATCTATCACAAAGCTCAAGGTTAGTTTTTCTCATTTTCACTCTGGTATAGCTGTGAGATATAATAATTCAGAAGGAACATGATGCTCATCTTCTACTTATTAGCATGTCAAATACTTGGTATTATATTCTGCCACATCTTTTTCCATACAAAGCCATTAATTAATAAAATTTTTGAGCTCAAATTTTTTTCCCTCTCAAAATGCATGAAATGAGGAGCCTTATATATTTCCTTAAACATCTGCACCCTAGGTCCTCTGTACAAGATACACACGACTTGTTATGATGATCTAACTACTCACTTTCTATTCAAACCCTATGGTCTTCCCCTCTTTAGCTTTGCTAATTATCTGAACCATCTACTCATCGCTCATCCGATTCTCTTTGATATGTTGCCTAAAATCTAACTTAACTTGCAATTCGGCCAATATAGTATCTTCTAAAGTTAATTGTAACCTGACATTAATAGCTTTCAAGGTCACCCTAGATTTCTTATGCTTAGCATTTGCTATCATATTAGCTTCCACTAGTGAGTAGTCAATCAAGCAATCATAATTCTAAATCAACTTTATCTAACTTCTCTATCTTAGGTCCCTTTTTCTGAGTAAAGGAATACTTCAAGCTCTTATGCTCAGTACATATACAACATTCCTCTTTATACTGATAATGCCATCATATGTTTCAGCACAACCACAATTACAACTAGCCCCAAATTAGGAGTAGAATAATCCCTCTCTTATGGCTTCAACTATCTCAAAGCACAAGCCACTACCTTTCCATCAAACATTAACACCTAACAAGTTATTTAGTGAAACATCACTATACATAATAATGTCCTTACCCTATTCAAGTTGAATATGGTTAGGAGCCTAAGTCAACTTCTATTTCAACTTAGCAAAATTGACTTGACATTGATCATCCCATATAATTTTCACATTCTTTCTAATAAGTCCAGCTAAAGGAGTAACAACAATGGAAGTCCTCTTACAAGTCATTTGTAATATCAACTACGCCCAAAAAATTTCTCATCTTAGTTACATTCCTAGATAGTTTCCATTCCAACACTACCTTAACTTTACTAGCGCTAATTCTGACTCTCTCTATTAAAACTACGTAACCTAAAGAAAAACTTCATCTGCCAAGTTCAAACTTATTAAGTTAAGCACATAACTATCTCTCATTTAGAGTCTATATCATAACCCTCAGGTGCTATTCATACTCTTTCTGATTTCTAGAGTACACCATAATATCATCTTGGAGCACCATTAACACTAGTTTACATAAGATTAAAAGTTTTGCTTATTGAGATCCATGAAAGTTGCTAAGGCATTAATGAGCCCTAATGACATCACCCAGAACTCAGAATGCCCACACTAGGTCCTAAAAGCTATTTTAGTAACATTAGTTTCCCTAAATCCTTAGCTTGTGGTATACAAATCTCATATCAATTTAAAAACAAGAACAAGAAGAAGAAGACTAGCCATCTCAAATGATCAAGAAGATCATCCACCCAAACTGGGGATGCTAATTCTTCATAATCACTCTATTCATCTACCTTTAAAATAAAGCACAACCTGAGCGACTTGTCTTTCTTCTTATAGATAGTATAGGCAGTCATTGAGGAGTTATATTGGGTCTAATAAAACCCTTATCACATAGCTCTTATAGCTATATTCTCAATAGTTTTATTTCAATTGAAGCCATCCTATAAAGAACAATAAGCACTGGAGTAACACCAGGATCCACCTCCACTTTAGAATCCAATTCTCTCTAGGATGATAACCCTAGTAGCTCATTAAGAATACACCGAAGAACTGAACTTTAATAAAAACATATGCCAAATCATAATTAGA
Source organism: Hura crepitans (assembly GCA_948208565.1). NCBI lineage: Eukaryota > Viridiplantae > Streptophyta > Magnoliopsida > Malpighiales > Euphorbiaceae > Hura > Hura crepitans. The sequence goes on from CANXYI010206914.1 coordinate 2,112, forward strand.
TCATTTAGATAGATACCATTGGCCAAACATGCCTTATTCCTCCTAAAGGAGTTATTATATCTTAATAACAATGATAAGATTTTCCAAAGGGTTTCTCTCACCATCCATTGTCTCTATCAGTCCCTATACAGTTTGGAGGGTCAACTTCTTATGGTTACACTCAGTCATATCCTGATACTTAATAAGCTAATCAATCCTAGGATTACCTTAATTTATTGAAGTATAATTTAATCAAATCAACAATAATCTATGCCTTTAAATCACCATAAGGCATCTTCTATGCACCCCATTCACAATTACACACTGCCTTATAGTATTGTTAACTCAAATGTCTACATCAACTTGCTCAGGCCTTATCTTCCTATTATGTGCTGGTGCAATACATGCATATGCGACATTAAATCAGGGTCTATCAAAGCCAAGCTTGAAACATTAGATAAACAAAATACCAGTCATACCACCTAGTGTTGCAGCCACCTTTTTAGTTCTTACTACCCACTACCTAGCTAAAGCACAGGCGTTAATTCTAGTACCCTTACTAACATTGGATTGCTCTCATTTAATCTTTATCTAACCCCTACTTTGTGGTACAACAATAGAAATCTGTGTCTAAGAACCCTTTATCTGACCCTAAGGACACTATCTATAGTGGTTTTTAGCACCATAATAGAGACATTCTTCCCACTTGCTTCCTCTGCACTGCCTTAGTGTCTGTTTTGTTGAAAGCCACACATGGTACCCTTTGTATAGAGAATACTATCGACTCGAGAAGACGATGAAGGTCTACCACTGAAAGCCTGCCCTGGCCTTTAGGTCTGTGTTAGCCTTTACCTCTGGTACCCTCTCTTTTTATCATACCAATCTGTCATTACATTGGACTACTCCATATTGCTCTGCCTCTTTCTTTAAAAGAGGTCTCTCTTTGCTTGTACTACTTTCCTCTTAGCCACATGCAACTAGTATTGGTATTGCCAAATCCCTTTTTCTAAGGTTTAGCTATTTATATCCTTGACCCTACATTTAGTCCTATTAAGAATGTCTTATATTCTGTATATATAAATATGTCATTAAAAATAATCTTCTCAACATACTTTAAGAATCTATTAAGATCTTTTCATGTACTACCTACCACAGTACTAAGACAGGGGTTTCTCCTGCCTGCTATTAGTTAGTCACTCATGACACTAGCTAGTAACCTATATTACTAGGTTTAGGTGTTGATACATAACCAGCTCTCTATATAACTATGGTTACCAAACCAATTGGTTCCATGGCCCCTCATTCAAGAATCTAGACCAATCATTTTTGTATTATAGAAGACTTTCTCTTCTTACCCTCGGACAACATAACAATTTAGAGTAATTAAAAACTTAAACATTTGATATCTATGTACTCTACCGAGGAACAATGAACCTGGCTCTGATACCACCAAATGTCATACCCTTTATTGGATTCCTGAAGAAACCAAATAAGTGGTACACTTCCTACTAGGTCACCCATCTTGAATATTCCCCCATGATCATTCATTTAACTTTTACTTATTCCACACTAGGCAATTTTATCTAAATCTAAAATATATCTAATCGGCTCTTATAAACCATTTAGGTTAGTACCGTTATGGTTCAACCATTACAAAGAGAATCTACTACAATATAATACCATCTAAAAATTCGGCAGCACGATGGTTGTCCAGGTCATTAACCCAAGATTTATATTCACCTATAAACACTTTAATATTATTTATTACATCTCTACACCCTTCTGGTCCTTTAGGTATCATGCTATCAACCTCATATACTATCCCATAGCAATCAAAGGCCTCAAGCCATAGATAAATACATACATATATAGAGCCTCAGGTTCACATCATCAATAAGCATGATTTCTATACATACATTCACAAGGAAACATATAAGGTTATTTTATTTAAATCAACAATTTATGCTTACTTATATACATTCACATATAGAGATTAAATATATGGTTTCTACCTAATTTCACCTAGGTACATAGATATCAACACTGTACAACATTTACTTCTTAGTCCTTTTTAATTATCCCCTAAACTCTCATCGACATGTTTCATGAGGCAAGATTACACTCTTGAGTACCTGCACACCAAAATAGGTACGTTGAGTATATGAGATACTTAGTGGTAAACTTAAAGCATTCAAATTATGGCAATACATCTTTTTATTCCTATGCAGTCTAATAACTAAATTTATCTTATTATTTGATAGAATTTATATAACATGGTGCCAAATTACTAAAATACCCCTAAGGTATTTACAAGTCATGAAATAACATTTTTGACTCCTATAAATTATTTATAGTAGTTATTGCATTAATAGCATACATATTTGACATTAATCAATTTATTTGACAACATATGCATAAAATGACAAAAATGCCTTTTTGCCTATAATTCACCAATTTCTCAAACAAAGTCATGCAATTATGCTTAATTTTTATCTTCCATGATTATTTTGCTTATTCACATAATTTAATTCACTAGCTCGGCTAAGAATACGAAACTTAAAAACACTGGATCTAGAGGGAAAATAAATTGGTGTAGTGGTCCCCATTCTAGCCCTATGCCACTGCACTAGCATGTCTGCTATAATAGAGATCAGCTCGTAACCTCTCCAGACACAAGTAAATGACATCTATGTGACATAATGGAGATAAGCCTGTAGGCTTCACCAGCCATAAATAAATATCATAAAAAATGTGACATAATAGAGATTAGACCGTAGGCCTCTCAAGCCATAAATAAGATCTCAACACCTGGGTGACATAATGGAGATTAGCCTATAGACCTCTCCAGCCACAAATAAAATTCACTACCTGAACATCAGACAACTAGCAATTGTAAAACCCTAAGTTGACCGCTTAACCCATCTAATAGGTGTCTAACTAATTGCCCAAGTAGCTTATTTTAAGGTCTTTTATTAATCAAAGGTGCTCTTATAATATTTAAATTACAATAATAGATAGTTATAAGTTTTATCGCATATATTTTTTTCAGCTAGTCTAGTATAGCCATATTTTGGCTCTACTGGGTAAAAATCCCAAATTAATGTTAAGTTTTTTTTATTACCAATATCTAAGATTTAATATATTATGAATTATCATAGAATTAGTTCTTAGGAAATTAACACTTTCTATCCAAAGACATTTTTTATTCAAGTAATGGTCAACTGTACAGTTATAGGTCATTTCAACCACTTTTCAAGATACAATTCTGGGACTGTTTTAAGTCTAACTTTAACATAGTTTTTAATGTCTTATTAACCACATTCATAGCCCTAAATCAAACCTTGTCTAGGCCAATTCCAAGGCCTACCAATAGGCATAATTGCCACTCTTATATATGTTTCAAATCTAGCCCCAAAGGCACAAATAAATGTTCACTTCTCATGGTTCATTTCAAGCCACTTTTTAAGCCATTATTCTAGGCCATTACCATACATTTTAGTTCCACCATTTTTAATCATTTAAAGGTATATTCTCAAGGTATATTTAAAATGATATCATGCCATATATATTGTTCAATTTAAGTATATTACAAGCCAATTGTCTAGCAACCACAATTCACATGCCTTAACATTTCAATAAGCCTAATTACATGCCATATTGTTATTAACATGCTCTCAGGTAAGAAGGAAAATGACACATCATTTCAATCCCTTTACATATTATAGTAATGTTCATTCATACATACATGCTATAAGCATAATTATACTCATATACCTCCTAATTTCAAGCTCATTCTCATAGGTTACTAACCATTACCCATAAAATTCACTAAGAGTAATCCTCAGGTACAAGCATGACTGGCATATTTCATCATAAATTTCCAATAACAATTACCATAATCTTCATTCTAACATAACAAGAAATTTTAAATTCACATTTTTGGCATTATATACCCTATCTAAGCATCCTTACACCATAAAATTAGCAAGCAATGAAGCCTAATTACCCCATCCTTTGAAACATGGCTCCCTAACTCAATTAAGTCCTTATTCAATCAATATTCCCATTGAAGAAAATCATCAAAACTCAATATTTCAGACATGCTAATCTATTTTTCAACACCTTAGGCATATAATTGAATGAAAGAAAAGCTTAGAGTTCACTTACTTGTGATGGAAATGCCTTGAATCCACAAGAATAGCAAGCTGACCAACATCAATAGTAACTTTCCTCCTCCTATGTGGACCTTAATATGCCATCCAAATGCCACAAACACCTTACACACATCATTACACAGGTGTTAGGCCTGTTCCAACATCAAAAAGAAGCTAAGAAGCCAAAAAAATTAGGGAGAAACAACCATAAACTCACCTAAGGGTCAGGATTCTAGACTGCATGAACTAGTGAACTTTGATGATTTTTTCTCCCAATTAAGAAGTCCACATTGCCTAATTCTTTTTCCCTATGGTGTCTAATAGAGAAATCTAAATTTAGCAACTAGAATCACCATTTTTGGTGAAGAAATGAAAAAGTTATGGCTAGATTACTCCACCCCTAATACCGGTAATAGTAAAGAAAGGAGGAAGAAGAATTTTCTTCATTCCAAGTGGAAATCCACTTGTCAAGTGAGGTTTTCCACTTAGCATGAGGTGGGTCCCACTTTGGCATGTCAAGGGTGCTCCTGAAAATCCTGAACCATCCTGATTTTTTTGGCAAACTTTAGAAATTCATAGTAATTCACTAGAACCTCAAAAAATTATGTTATTTGGTTTAAAATTCATATTTTGATCCCTTCTATATGCTCATAAATTCTTGTGGTTAAATTCTATCAATAATATAGTTTTCAGACTACCTCAATTTGCATGCTAACCTAACAAATTTTGAGAATTTGTAAATGACCTCAGAATCTAGAAATTCTTTCATTAGTGGATCCAGTGGAATTTTTAAGCTTTAGGGTCCACTATTTTTGGGTCCATCTGGGCATATCCCGAGTCAATCCCGACTTGAAAAATTTTTTATTGCACTAAAGGGTAGCTTTAAGATCGAAATGAATTATTGGTTTTGCTAAAATTTTAAATTCTAACTTTTTTATCAACTTAAAGCCACTTGAAGTTTCATGACCAGTGCCCCTACCTCGATCTATGTGCAAATGACCCGACAACCTAGGCACACTTTTCAAACCCTATGGCACTATCCATGGTGGCTTAAAGCATGGGTGTTACATGACTGGTCAACTAAGAATTAGCAGTTACTAGAGATACTATGCCTTTAGGGCTATGATTATGATGGCGAGTGTAATTGCCGAGGTCAAAACATCAACCACTATACTATATGGGTGTAGCCATTGCAATTCTAAGATAGGACAACTATACTAGGTGAGTGTAGCCATTAAGGTCTTGATATGAACCACTACACTATATGAGTGTAGCCACAGTAGTCCTGATGAGGGCCATTGCACTATGTAGGGTAGGTGTAGTTATCAAGGTCTTGAGAAAAGCCACTGAACTATGTGGGTGCAGCCATAGTGGTTCTAAGGTAGGGCCACTACACTAGACAGGTGCAGTCATTGGGCTCTAAATTGTGGGCCACTGCACAATCTAGATTTCCCTTGTAATCCAGTGTTTTAAAGTTTCATCTTTCTGGTTTGGTCTTAAAAATAAACATGAATGTTATGAATAATAATTGTAGACACCAAATAAAAAATTTATATAAAATGAAGGCTATAACTGAAGATTAGTAATATAGTTAACCCGACAAAATAATAATTTAGTACTATTTTAATAATACTATGGTAGCATACTACATGATAAATATTTGATTTGTGTTAAGCATATGTGACTACATGACATGCTTTTATTACATTAAATTCACCACTGAGTTATATACATAATATGTCAGTGTTTTGATGCCTAAGTCCATGATAAAATAGTCATCCAACCTTAATGTCTTTTACATTGTAGCTATTCAAATATTTGAGGGTATCATTCTATTCTTTTAATGGTTTTCATTTGGCACTCATGTGTATATATATGTGGGGTTGGGCTTAGCTAGGAAAGAGCTTAACTTATGTACGTTATGAGCCTAATGTATTAATGGATATCTAGTATGATATCAATGTTTGGCTTGTTTGATTGTTGTAGGCCCTAGGCCCTGTGTATTGATGATTGTGTGTTGTGGTATAATGATATATGAATTGAAGGAATAGAAAGGTTTAGGAGATGATGGAAAATTTAGTATGATCTTATGAGTTTATTTTTGTAGGTATATATTTTTGGTTTAGTTACTCGAGTAGCCGTTATGCTACCCAAATTTTCATAACAAGAACACTTGGCATAAAATATCTTGTTATCAACTAAAATATGTTTTTATCATATAGAAATAGTCAGTATAATAAGACTATATAAAAAGATTTAAGAAAATACCTATATGGGTAAATAAATTAACTGATGATATAAGTGTTAAATACCTTAGAGAAATTTAAGGAGGGGTGACCAATGAAAAATAGCATTCCTTGTTCGGTTCTTTTAGGAAAAGATAGAGGGTGTTACATAGAAAGTTACATATTATAACCTCTATCATAATTTAGCAAACTAAGCTACACTATTGCAACAAGTATCAAAGGGTATTATGTGATGTATATAGGCTTATGTGAAGAAGTTATGAGTTAATAAAGACTAGTAACGGTGTCTTAAAGTTAGGACATTAAAGAATGAATGACAACAACAATCTTGCAACAATTTTTGTAATAGCAAGGGGATTTAAAGTAGAGAGCTTATTATAAAAAGGTAAAAGAGAGGAAAATAGATATTGTAGGTTGGTAAAATGATGTATAAAAGGAGAAAGAGCATAAGTTCCTTATGATTTGATTATTTTATATAGCTATATCTACTTAAGTGTATGCATAAATGTGAATAAAGTCATGCATGTGTAAATATGTAATGTGAAGTGAACTTTAGAATTTGTGTAAAAAAGGAAAAATAAGTATGGCTCTCTAAGGAGAAAGGCAAGGAAAAGGAAAGAGTTTTAGGTTTTAATAAGAATTAAGGGAAGAAGGATATGTACTCTAATATTCTCAAGATCACTAAATTTGCTAAGCTAGAATAAATTGTTTGATTTAGTCGTAAGTGTTTTGTTTTTAAGTTTGATATTTGAAGTTTCAAATGAAAACTATAATAAAGTTCAGTAATAGATATTCTTAATTAAATAAATGTTCATGAGAATATTTACTAATCCTTGCTATGTCAAAATGTAAGTACCTTTGTTCTTAATTGATAGAATACATGCATAATTAGTAATCTTATTGTATAGTTGAGGCATAACATGAAGCCTTGTGTATCAAGTATATTTAATAAGCCAAACATGATAATCATTACTAAATTCCTAATCATAATATAAATCATATTCTTTTGTCATAATGATCATGCATTTGAATTTATACTCATAAGGTCTTATATACTATAGTGGTTATGTTATGTATATAAATTGTGGAGGAATTAATTCAAATTATAAGTCAAGCCACTAAGCCTTGTAAACTCTTACAAATTATGATCAAGTTTACCTCTATTGTCAAAGGATCAAGGTATAATGGCTTGTGAAGCCATCTTATGCAATAAGTTATGGTGCTTTGTGCAAAGTCAGTGCCTATTTAATGTAATATTCTTGATATGCTTTAAGCCAACTTAGCATATACCTTATGTCATAAATTCATAAACTTCACAGAGTTTATAATAGGATAGCCTTGGCATGCAAGGTTTGTGTTGCACTACTGCTAGTATATTAAATTATTTAGCACCCAATGCCTTATGAATTATGATGCCTAGGCTTGAGGCCACATGTTATTTTGTTTTGTGCTCTAGGCCGCATGTTTATGTTTGCCTTACATATCCTTCCTCAGGGTTATTTTGTTATGTTTTTACCCAAGGCACTATT
>CANXYI010206947.1:0-10922 GCA_948208565.1 Hura crepitans
TCGACTTTTTGGCACTATTCACAGTGCGAATAAAATATTCCGAAAAAATACCAGATGACCTCAGAAAATTTCGATTCCTTCACCAACATGCTAAATAGAATTTTTGAGGTTGAGGGTATGGTATTTTTGAGACCATCCGGGTACATTCCCGGTTCTTCAACTGTCCGGGTCCCAAAATATTTTTATCTCCGGAATTGATAGCTTATGGCCTAAAAGTAATTATTGGTTCTGCTAAAAATTTTAATTCCTTCATTTTGACTCTTTTTCGGCCCGTCAAAGTTTTATGAACAATATGCCAGTCATCGGACTCGAAATGATGACCCGCACCACGGGGAATATCAATCGGGTTCCGAATACACTGTTCATAAGACGTCGACCGGCGGTCGTTACATTTAAACCTTGTAAATTAATATAAAAAGGCATTTCTCTTTATATCATGGTACTTTTGTACATTACTTATAATATTTTGTAATATCTTAAGCTATGTTATAAAGTCCTTAGTATAAAATCATAGTGCAGTGAAAATTATAAAGCGTTCATAATGTGAGATTCTTATTGCATGCAAATATGATAATACCTAAATATCCCTTATCATAGTATTAATAAGATAGGAAATTATTAATATGGAACGATCAGCACATTTTATACTTCTTAATTGGATCTAGTAGTAGTTCTCACAAGCTGTAAGCATAGAGATGCTTAGAGTTAACATGTGGATGCTTACTTAGGAAGTAAGTACATCGAAGACCCACCATGAGATCTTCATATGGATACATAATCAATGTCAATGAAAGTATCTCATCATATAAATGGTGGAAGTATCCTTAGACTTAAGATCACTAACTATATCTCATCATATTAGTGGTGCAAGTATCCTTAGACTTGAGATCACTTACTATCTTAAATATAGAATGACATACTTTGACTCTAAATCTTTTACTCAGAATAACAAGTATACATAGTGAGGTGCTTGGGTATGGCATGACATATTTGAGGATAAGGTAGTAATAAAAAAAAAAAGATTCACCACCCCAGACTATAGTGGGGAGTTTATCTAATAATTTTGACAAGTAATCTTTATTTAAGAGTCTTTGCCCAAAGTAAAATGCCATATATGAATGGGATTCATAAAGGGAATTTTTGGAATAAAGGTAAAATTATCATAACAAACATTTCCATGGCTTAATTAGACATACTTAGTTAAGCTTTGAGTTGACACAAGTCCATACTTAAAATTGGATGGGATAAAGGATGGTAAAAGGAGTTTATTGCATTGTAACTGGATATATAAGGGTTCAATCAAACCACTTGACTTTTTGACACTTGAGTAGTCATGATGTATGGCTAAATGCCTCTCTTGACTTATACATAAGTGATATATCAAATGGATAATTGATATTGATTCAATATCTATAGAGTCTCAAATGGACTTGGACCCTATTTCACTATGTGTTGCCAAGCTGCCTTAGAAACCCATAGGATCACATGCTTAAATAAGTAAAAAGAGATTTAATAAGATTCAATGTTCTAATGATATAGGATATCATTATACAATGAATTAAGAAGAAGAAATAAGCAAATGGGCATGGGGCCCAGTTGCATAAGTGTAATCCAAAAATTAGGGTTCTTAGAATTAGGCCTGTTAAGTCCAAAATTTGATTTATTATGGACTTTTAAAGAGCTAAAAGGGCCTTGAATCCAACCTTTTATTAATCCAAAATGGGGCCTAACTAAGCCATATAGGATTAATAAAAGTAGAGCCAAAGCACAATATGCATAGGGCCTCCTACTAGCCTATGCGTAGATAGTCAAAGAGAGCCCATTTCATGGGCTTGTTTTAAGCCATATTAGGTCAACTTTTAATTTTTAAAATCTAACATAATTAGGATTATTTTTAGAGTTATAAATATCCCTTAGTTGCTTCAGCCTCCATGCACATTTTCTATTATAAAAAACATGCATAGGACAATAAAAAACACTCAATTTCTTCTCATTCTTTCATCCTTACGAAATTCCTACTAGCACCTAGAACTTTATACAACACTCTTCTATTTACTTCTTATATGGATTAACTTGGAGGCATTCTCAAGGAGGAGCATTGTGGTTTACAATAACCCAATGTGAAGAGCTTGTGAAGAGGAATCTGCAATCATCATTTTGCTATAATTATTGATTAATGATGATTTTTAAATCATCTAGGTCCATTATCTATATTTGGTTTTCCTTAAAATTTTTAATTTTCCACTATGTATGATTGAGAAAAATCAACAAACCTGACCATAGGTCTATCTTTGAAAATACACCTCCTCCTTTAAATTGATAAAATAGGTCATCAGTTCTAGGGATAGGGTGCTTATCCTTTATAGCCAGCTTGTTTAATTATCAATAATCTATGCATAGTCTCATCAATCAAACCTTCTTTTTCACATATTGAACTGGTGCACCCTGCGGTGAAACACTAAGCCATATGTAACCCTTGTCTAACAACTCTTAGGACTATATTTTTAGCTTTTTCAATTTTGCTGGTGCCATTCTGCAATGTGCAATGGACACTAGTGTAACACTAGGTGCCAAGGTAATTACAAACTGAACTTCCCTTTCTAGTGGCAAACCTAGTAGATCATTAAGAAAGATATCTTAGAATTCTCTTATAACAGGTATATCTTAAAGTTTAGGTATTGCTTTTCTAGTATCCCTCATATGAGCTACATATGCTGGACATCCCTTCCTAACTAACTTCCTAGCTACTGAAGTAAATATGACATTAGAGAGGAAGTTTGATCCCTCTTTCACAATGGTTATCTTATTTTCCTTAGTTGTCTTAAGAGTTATCCTCTTAAGCCTTCAATCCACTATCACTTGATGCTTAATTAGCCAATCCATTCCTAGTATCACATCAAATTCATCAAAGGATAACTAAATTAGGTTTGTTAAGAACTCACACCCTTTATGGCTTAGTGGATAATTCTTGTACACTTTATTTATTATAACACTTTAGCCCAAAGGATTAGTAACTAAAATTTCATGTTCAGTTAGTTCAGCCTCTAGGTTTAATTTTTGTGAGAATGTAGTACAAATATATGAATGAGTTAGCCCTGGGTCTATCAATGCATGCACAAGAGTACCAAAAAGAGAGAAAGTACCAACTATGACGTCTAAGGCATCTTCCTCTTCCCTTGCTTGGATCGCATAGGTGCATATAGGGGCATATAACTCTAATTTCTACACTATCTCAGAAGCAGTTCTCTAGGTACCTTTTGCATTGTCTTGCCTCCTAGACCTCCTACTTGAAGATGTAGTATGTCTTTTCCTTATCCTTCATCTTGGGGTAATATCTAATTTTGTTGTTAGTGGACCTGCATCTCAATCAAGCTCTTAACACCTTCTAGTAAGTATTGCCATGTGACTTATAACATTGTTCACACATCTATACTGAAGCACTTCCAATAGCCGATCCTGCGGCACTGGTTATTGATGCGTCCCTATGATTCCCCTTGTAATCATCCAAGTTCTTTACAATAGAACCCTTTGCATATGAGCCTTTTTGCTTCTTATTTGATGTAAAAGAAGCATTACCATGTCCCTATAATCTCTTTCTTTATCCTCTATTCCTTCTATTTTGGTCCTTTGTTGATGTCTTCTAGTTCCATGGCAACGGATACTAGCTACGAGAAATTCTTAATCCTACAAAGAGCCATCAGACCTAATGCTATGATTAAGCCTATCCTGCAACCACTTGCATTTAGTAGCTTCTATAGGGAACATGTCTTTTACATATTTAAGCTATTTAAGGAACTTCTTTTCATACTCAAAGATAGACATCTGGCACTGTCTTAGATTCAAAATTTGTCTACACCTAGCCTCTTTGTATGTTCACTGATGTAACATTTTTAGGATTCAGCTTGAAAGAATTGCTAAGTGATGGTCTCAATAGGTTTCCCTCTAATCAGTGTCTTTCACAAATTATATGCTTCTTCTTAGGAGAGTGACTTTCCACATAACAAGCTCTTCTTATCTTTATAGCCCATCTGTTCTAGTATCCTGGTGATTTTCTCTAATCAATACTTAGCCACTATGGAATCCTCTTCTTTGAGTCCCTTGAACTCTTCTACTATATTCTTTTTAAGCCTTTCCACTACATTTCCCCTTCTAAGTTGTGGTTATGATGTTAGAGGCTATGGTTGTGGCATGTTCACAATAGCCTACCTCAAGAATTGAATCAACTCAGGTAGCATTACTTGTTATCCTTGACCTGGTAGTGTGAGTGGCATAGAAGTGAAGGCAGATGGTTGTTCTGAGCTACCCACACTAGCTAGAACATAACTCTCAGCCTCTTCATTGATTGTTGGGTAAGAACTGGGAGACATGTTTGCCTAAATCAATAGAGAGCAGTTTGTATTAGTGGTTCGCAACTTATATATGCAATACAAATGATTATGCACATCACTTCACTCAAATTCATTTATATGTGTAATGGATACAATGTTTATAGGTGAGAACTACCTTAAACCAAGCTCTAATATCACAAAATGTGATGCCCCTCCTATCAACATCTAAGGACACTGGTTGTAAAAGTGCCATACTATGTACTTAAGGCACCAACAACCATACATGTAGACACTTCACATGTGTTCCCATTCATACTCATACAATTACACAACATTCACATCCATTCAATAAGAAAATTCCCACTTAAATAAACCAATCATTTGTCAAAACATTTATAGGCCTCAAACTAGTGAAAAACCTTATTTACAATATCCCAAAATAATAACTCATGAATATCTTTATGGTAAAACAAAAGTAATAAATGTCTGCATAAATTGAATAAATAAATGAATGAATGATGTTGTGATGCTCAAAGCATAGTTGTAGAATCTCACTTGCAATGCTTTTTCTGTTGGACCTAGAGTTTTTAACCTACACATGTAAATAACCAATGCATTAAGCAAAACTTGCTTAGTGGTACATAAACCAATTATAATTACGATTAAACAACACACATAACTTTACAAAATCACATAAGTTTAAACCATAATAAATTATTCATAGTACATTAATATTCACAATTAAGTATGGGTTATACATGTATGCTCTTACATCACTTGCCTTTTAGATGGTGGTCATTATGTACAAACATGAATAACTAAAAGTACATGTAAATTCAATTAATAAGGTGAATCCATTTCACAAAAGTCATGTAAGTTGTTTGTTATATTAATATGTCAACAATGGTTAAGCCCTTTTATCAATTACCTTTACTTTTCTTATCATAGCTTGATGTACTTAGACTAAACTAGACTGGATAATGGGTTATACAGTGTCTTTAAAACTAATGTGTTTGTATACATTATTCAATAAAATCAATTACATGGTACTTTCTAAGCTTACATGGTTGTGCCCACTTAATATATAGTTGTATAGTGCCCTTGGGGCTTATATGGCTATACCTACTAAAACAATCAGTTGTGCAATGTTACTTATGTGGTTGAACCTACTACAATAATGCCAAAATGGTGATAGTGATGCAGTACTATTAATACCCTATTGTCATGCTAACTATCTCAATGCTATTGCTAGTCTAAAGATCCATGGGCTTATTAAGTGTTTAATACATTCCATTTGTCAATTACAATATCAATTTGCCATTTCAAGGTCTCACATCTAGTTACCATAACAATAGTCTCATTAACTTATAAGCTCAAGTGGTTCACATACTTATTCACTTACATATCACATTTTATCATGCACATAGTCCATTTACATATCATGTTTGCATGTCATAGTCATTCACCATGCCTTATAATCAAATACCCATTATTCCATGCTATAAGTTTATTAGCTCATTGTCTATATCAACTCATTGGTCACATAGGGTGTCAAGTGATTAGTTTTACATGCCAAATAATCAACATGCTTAAATAGTTCAAGGACAATTCCAAGTATTGCATAAAATAGGCAACAACAAATTATGTTATAAGTATATCATTTATATTGCACATAAATATATACATTGTTCTCACTTTTCTTTTGTTATCACATTCATATACTCATGTAAAATACATGCAAATTTTTGCTAATAACTCCAACCATAATTATGCCAAAATTTGCTTAAAATCATTGGTGATTTATGTTCATAAAAATACCCTTTCAAGATATTCCATTTGTGTCTTAAAATCTTAAGTTCTCTAGCACTGTAGGGGGGTTACATCTGTGAGTCCCTCAAAATGCTAGGGACATTCACAGTTCCAGTAGGGATTATACGCCTTATGACCGTGACGCTTGTAGATGGCCAATTTCGAAGTGTGATTTTTAGCAAAAAAAAACCTTAAGAAAAACTCATCAATTCAATCCACATCATTCAATTATCAACCGTAAATTGTTTTTAACCACTTTTCATAAACTCTAGGGCAATTTCCACACAAAGAGCACATCAAAATCAAACAATTTAACTTTAATTTCATCAAGAAATGCAAAAATTTTTGAAGAATAAAAGTATGAACCCTAAACTACAATTTTCAATAAATTGATAATAGAAATCATGAAATTGTTTTATGCAAACTTTGAAAATTGCTAGGAATCATATAGACACTCATTCTAGGCCTCAACAAATTGTTTTCCCTTTAATTTAGCCCTTAAACCTTCTCCCATTTCTTCTTTTCCAGTAGAAACAGCAACCCTAAATACAAAAATAAACAATACTATATCAATTGGCAGCAAAAACTAGTTAAAATGCATGGAAATTGGAGGAGAATTAGGCTTAATTTCATCAGTGGTCATTAGACTTATACCCTAATAACGGGTCACTAATAATAGATTTCATCACAGAAAAATACCTAAACATTTAAAAACTATCAAGAAAAGTCACCTTTATAAGTTTTGTTTGATTTTTGATCGATAAATGATAACGTAGTTATTAATATCAACTAAAAAAATTATCATATAGAAATTCTACATTATTTGTCAACTAAAAAATGAACATATTAATTGTACATGTGATAAAATTAAGTATTCGTTAGGACAAAAAGTGTAACGCCTGTAAGTCAAGGCTTTATGAATAGTACCTCTGAGGCTTGAAAAGTGTGCCCAGAGTGCTGGGTCACCTTCCCGAGGCTTGAGGCGGGGTGTACTGGTCATGAAACTTTGAACTACTTGAAAATGATGAAAATGGCTTAATTTAAAAATTTAGCAAAACTAACAAATTATTTTAGGCTATAATCTAGTAGGCTGTGGGCTCAAATGGATTTGAGCTGAGAATGACATGAGATGTGCCTGGACAGACCTAAAAATACCATATCCTGAAGGTCAAAAATTTCCCTGAATCAATTGGCAAAGGAATTTTTAAATTTTGAGGTCATTTGCAACTTTTCCTTAAATTTAGGCTTTACACATAAATAGAGGTAACTGGTTAACTGTCTTATAGAGGGAATTTGACTGTGAAATTTTATAAGCCTCTAAATGGGACCAATTGAGGATTTTTTAAAATAAATGCAATAATTTTTAGAGGTTCGAGTGATTTTTAAAAATTCCCCAAAATTTCTACAAAATAGAGCAATTTTGAGAAGCTCGGGTGATATGTGTCCCAACCCGAGCCACCTCAGCACTATAAAAAGCCAAAGGGTAACACTTAGATGCCCACTTGGCATTGCCACCCCACCACTCACCCATTTTCTCCATTTTTCTTCCTTTCTTTCCCCGATGCCACTATCACCTTCACTTATCCTTATTCATGGCTTCTCAAGCTTAAAACAACCACCAATTGCCACCAAAAATTCCTTTGACAAGTTATGAATTGATATTTAAAGGGATTGGAGGCCATAAAAGTCCATAAAACTCAAGAATAATCAAGAAGTGCATAAGGGTACATAAAGGATGCTTAGGAACCAAGTTTGTGTATGTAAGTGTTTCCTCTATTTTTAATTTATTTCCTAGAGGATTTTACCATTCTAAGAATACCAATAATCTTAGAATTTAATTTAGGGACTTATAGGATTTTCTACGGGGAGGAGGCGTGTATAGAGAATGAAGAAAAGTGAGGGGGAAAAGAGGCATTCACAAGCTTAAAGTGTAGGATACGCCTTGCTTGTTAGGGAGGTAAATGAATTTAAAGTACTGGAAACATTTAATCTAGATTTCATATGTAAAAGGTGTAGGAACCTTGTATGGAAGTTAAGGAATTCATGGTTAAAGTATGTGTATTTATGAATTAGGATGGTGTTTGTACTAATTATGTGTGGAATAAATGAACTAAATGGTGATTTGATGAAAAGAATGAATGGAAGGGGTATATCCTCACTTGGTCGAGAGGGTGGTGTGAGTGTGTGTGGTGTGTATGGATTGATTAAGGTGGGATTGGCATGATTTCTAATGTATATGATATAGAAATACATGAATTATGCATGTGTTTGGTAAAAAATGGAAGTGTTAGTATCATGGGTAAGTTGGTTGAGAGGTTACCTTGAGATGTAGGCTAGGTGTATGGCAAGTTAACATGGCATATTCTATATAAATTGGCTTATTAGTGATGGCATTATAAGTGTATATGGTGAATTTGATGAATAAGGCTTGTGTGTGCGTGCGCTTAGTGTGGCTGAGGCATGTACAAGGCATGTCATGGCTTGGTTTGCATGATATTTGCATTGTGTGTCCATAAGCATGCTTGAATAATGTTAGGATATGTGTATGTGTGATTAAATATAGAGAAAAGCATGTACATGGCCATTGGTAAGTATTGGTCAAGAGGTATACAAGGCGAAATTGGCATGAAAAGTAAGGTATGGCATGGCATGTGTGTGAAAGACTGGCATGGCACATTTGGCATGATTTGTGTAATGTACATTTGGAATTAGTTAGGTGAATGAGTATGAGTAATAAGGCATGAAATCTATAATTATTGGCATGGCATTTAAGGTTGAGAAGTGGTTAAAAAGGAACTTAAAAATGGCTTAGAATGACATAGTGAAATTGACTTTAAAAATGGACTAAATTGGCACCTTAATTATGGGCCATTTTGTAAGGTTTATGTTGAATAAGTTGAAGCCTCTTTTAAGGCTACTTAAGATGTATAATTGAACTTGGCTTTAGGTCTATGGATATGTATGAAAATGAGTGCAAATAGCACTAAAAAATGGTATGAAAAGGACTTGGTATGAAACTTAAAATGGCATATGCAAAAATGAAAATGACTTATAACTGTCCCAAGAAAATGGCTTAGAGACACATTTACTGAAATGTTCCTTGAATAAGGACATAATTGGGTTTAAAATAATGACCTAGACTAGACTTAATGTAACTTAATTATTCCTAAGAAAGTAACTTGAAATGACTTAAAAAATTAACCCATAACTATTCGATAGGACCAAAAAGGGCTTATACAATTATCTATTATTCATTCCTAAATATTATAATATGATGATCAGTAAATAAATGAACATAAAATAAGGTAAGATGGCTCATTAGTTAGACACACTCTGGATGGGATAATCGGTTAACTTAGGGATTAGTAGCTACTAGATATTTATTAATGATTTTTTAGATATTGAGAGGTTTACTAACTGATCCCTACTATCCTTTAGAAGTGTTTGATGTGGGTTATTACCTAGATATTGAAAGGTTTATGGACTGGTGTGCTAACCCCTACTACAACCTTTAGGTGATACACGTACTTTTAGGTCACTAGCACGTTTTCTCTATCACCTTTATTAGTTAAATCATTTATCCCGTATATTCCCAAATCACTTTACATATGGCTTATAACTTATCATGGTATAGTTCTACAAACATGCCAATTTAGGTGGTTATGGGTTATTCTTAAAAACTTAGAAATTCCAGTAGCATAACAATTATTTAGGTCCTGTCCCAAAAATTTTATCAAGGTTGTTTAACACTTCTATAGGCAATCCACAACACCTGGACCCATCTAGTCCCCTATTCTCATCCTAACATCAGCAGAAGCACACAACATACTTTGCCCTCAGGCCATAGATAAATCATGCATATATGTACATAGAGCCTCAGGTTCACATCACTCATCATAGGTCATATATAACCATATATTCACCACAAATACAACATAGATACTTTATTTACATCAATAGGTTATAAGTACTTAATTTACATTACATGTCCACAACATATATATGAGTTCTACCTAACTCCTACCTAAGTATATGGATAATAAACTGTACAATAATTACATTGAAAACCTTCACTTGTGTCTTTTGACTCACTCACCACGCTTTACAAGGTAGGTTCCCACTACTGTGTGCCTACGTACCAAAATAGGTACGCTGAGAATATAACATACTCAATGGTGAACTTGAAGCAGTTTAATCATGATATAATAGTGTTAACTTACCTATGTGGTTAAGAGTATAAATTTACATAATTAAATGGCTTAATTATTCACTAGGGTGTCAAATTACTAAAATATCCCTCCTATATTTTAAAGTCTAAAATTGGTATCTTTAACTCTAATAAATCATTTTAAACCAGTATTATTATTTTTAATGAGCATACTTTTTAGAAATTACATCCTTCACTTGTATGTGGAAAATTTACCAAATTACCCTTTGACTGTACTTTTACTACTTTTTGAGAAAAGTCCTTCAAATAATCTTAAACTTTATTCTTAATAATTATTCTGCTTATTACTTAATTTATTTCACTGGCCCGACTAGGAAGACGACACTTTAAGACACTGGATCTAGAGGGAGAAAAAACTGGTGCAGTGGTCCCCATTCTAGACCTGTACCACTGCACCAGCCTGTGTGCCATAATGAAGATCAACCATAGCCTCCCCAGACATAATAAAAATAACTGTGTGACATAATGGAGATCAGCTTGTGGGCCTCCTTAGCCACAAATAATGATGCTCAACTGGGTGACATAATGGAAATCAGTTAGTAGACCTCTCTAGACAC
>CANXYI010207104.1:0-12515 GCA_948208565.1 Hura crepitans
ATTTGGCCCTTATGATTTCTATTGAAATATATGGAGCTTATGCTGCCACGTCCTTACTCTTTAAGCCTCTTTTATTTTTTTTTTCTTTTTTCGAAAGGCTTTTTCTGTTATTTTCATTGTTTATTCATCTTCAATTATAACTAATTGCATCCCATATAGTACACGAATTTACCGAATTTTTTAATAATATTTTGTTCTATTTTATATCAAGGATGAGTATTTGATCATTTCAATTTAAAAATTAATCAAATCAAACATCTTAGATTCTCCTTAAAAATAATTAAATTGATCAAACTAAATGAAAAAAATAAATTGATTGAACTTTTTATAAAATCAAATAAATCAAAATTTTTATATATTTTAACAAAAAATGATGCAATTTTAAAAGTTCAATCAATTTATCTAATTTTCACAATTCAAAAATTCAAATCAAACCGAATAAATCAAAATTTTAAAAAATTAATATGAATAAATAAAAAATCAAACAAAACAAATTGAATAGCATGAAATAGCCATTGATTTTATTCGATTTTCGATTTCGATTTGCTGATCCCTTATTATAAATAAAATAATATAAATGTGTACATGATATTTTCAAACTCGCAAATTTTATTTTTTTATGAAAGAAGATATTACGATATCCATGGTAATGATATTTTAATGCTAATTTTATGGCTAAAATGCCGATATTATTAATATTGAATATATTGAGGTAGATGTTGAACTAAGTAATATCAGGCTTGGTAAGGCCTAAAATAGAATAATGTCCCGATTAACTTCCTTTAAGCTTGTCAACCGAGCAGCAATTCTCCTGTAAAGGCTGAAAGTTAAATTCCTTTTGGCATGGAAATTAAGGCATCAAGCCAACATCATTTAAGAGATCTAAAACATTCTTTCTTTGGTTGACATAAATTCATGCTTTTGTTATAGCAATCTCAAGACCAATGAAATAATTAGCAACATTAATGTCTCTAATGGTAATTTTGTTATGGAGAAAGGTTTTAATTAGGCAAATCTAGTCCTTAAAGTACCACAAATGAGTAAATCATCAATGCACATAAGTAGTGTTAATAAAACTTCCCCCTTTTTATATGTGAATAAACAACGATTATGCTTGGATTGTTGAAATCCATAATGTTGTAGTGTCAATTCAGTATTCCATTATTAGAAGCTTACTTCAGGCCATAGAGGGATCTTCTCAGTTTACAAACTTGTCTTTTTTAGGCTTATAAGTAGCATTCAAAGAGAGTCAAGTACACTTCTTCTCAACATACCTATGAAAAAAAAAGGTATTATTAATATTCAATGGATGTAATGGCTAGTTTTTAGAAGCAATAATAGAAGAAAAACTTTTACTATAACAACTTTGGCTATTGGAGAAAACTATCAATATAATCTATTCCCTCAAATTTATTGTATTCTTTTGCAACAAGTTTAGCTTTAAATATCAATTAAACCATCTGGTTTCAATTCACTATGGTAAACCCATTTGCAACCTATTGTTTTTCTTCTTTCAGTAATTTTGTCAACATGTAAGTTCCATTCATTTCAAGAGCATCAAGTTCAACATTCACCATCTCTACCCATTTTAGCTTTATGATAACTCTCAAGTTCATGGATATCAAAAAAAAATTAGCAGGAAAAGGCATATATGTAGGTAGAATACCACAACAAGTTTAGAAAGGAAAAATAGGTGATACATGTGGGGAAGTATAGGCAGTATTTACAACAAAATTAGAAAGCCAATTAGGCTGTCTTTTTGGCTTTAAGTTGGTTCTATTTAAAGGTAATATGCAAGTAGGAATATTAAAGTGTCCAAAATTGTGGCCATGTATGTGACGGGTCATTATGTTAATTTTAGGAGTCACAAACTTGTTTCTCTGTATTTTCAGAAGCCATATCATGTAGGGGCATTATGGGTAAAGGCATCGGTTGTGATTTTTCTAGTATAATCTCAAAAGGAAAATTATTTTCATGAAAAATTACATTTTAAGAATGAAAAGTTATTCATTATCTAGATCAAGAACCTTAAATCCTTTTTGACTAGTAATGTAACCTAGGAAGATATGTTTATATGCTTTAGGATGAAATTTATCTTTATAAGGATTGGTATTAGTTGCTTAACATAAACAATCAAATTTCTTTAAGTCTGTATAGGTGTCTTATGTAATTAAATTCATATAGAGTTTGCCATCCAAGAGTTGATGTAGGTAATCTAATTAGCAAATAAGTAGCATTCAAAATAAATTCTCCTAAGAAATTTAAAGGTAAGTGAGCCTGATGTATTAGCGATCTAGCTACTTGTATGACTTATCTGTTATCTCTTAATAGTCCCCATTTTTTGGTGGATTGTAAAAGCAAGATCGCTAGTGTATAATGTTCTTACCACAAAGATTCATTAATAAGCACTCCTAGTGAATTCTAATCCATTATCAATTCTAATAGTTTTTATAGCAGCTTAAAATTATTTTGGTACCATATTAAAGAATGCATCTTAAGTAGAAAGTTGTTTTGAGTATGAGATGGCAAAATAAAGGTCTATGCCTACTGTTATTCTCAATAATAGTTAAAAACTATCTTGTACGTGATAATGATAGTTGATTAAAGGCACTAAACATCTAAATGAAGCAATTCAAAAACTACATTAATATAATGATAATTGAAAGAAAATGGTAGCCTAGCTTATTTAGATTTAGAATAAATATCACAAGGCTATATCAATGACTTATTAGAAACACTAGAAGAAATGATAAATATTTTATTACATTGGTAGATGGATTTTTTGACTTTGATACCAAAGAGGCACAACTCTATTAGACTTTTTATTCATAGTACAAGCACCAAAATGAACATTAAATTTAGAAAGATAGCACTAAATAATTATTTTGAAAAATGAATTTTGGTCAGGAATGTATAGATTTCTTGTTGTCTTGCTAACAACCATTATGCGACTAGTTCTCTATTCCTATAAAATGCAGAATTTTGGAAAAAAATGTTAATATGATTGAATTGGATTTCAAAATTTTGTTAATTGACAAAATGTTGTATTTGATGGAAGGTATATGCAACATGTTGGTTAAGGTGAAGTTTGCACTCATTTTCACTACCCTTATATTTTTGACAGATTTTATTAAACTATCTAGTAAATGAATTAGTTTTATAGAGTAGTTTAAGTTATAAGGAAAGATTCTCATATGTACATATGTTTATACTAATCCTTGTGTCTATAATTTAACATGCCATAGAATTTTGACATTTATCAAGTATTGAGGCATTAAGTTACTTGCAAACTGTAGATTTATGTATGTTTTATCAAGGACGAGACAGTTAGTGTTTGAAGTCGCCACCTGACTTTACACCAGGACCACTGATCTTTTACTTAGAAAAGGTTCGGAATCAAATCTTATTAATACCTTAATAATATACCTTTCTTTATATTTTAACGTTTATTAATCTCATATCATGCAAGCAAGCATTTTATTTAAAGCATTTATGTCACCTTTTCACTTAGAGAGAACAAATTGCCACATTTAAAATATACTACAAGTATAAGTGTGTATTGACATCTAGAAATCGGGTCATTGATTAGTTATTGTTTAACGTAATAACTACCTGTAATTCTATAGGAATTTGCCCAATTACCATCTGTAGGAGATTGGCTTATGTTAAAATACATTTTTATGTGACTTTTATTAAGAAAAACTTAAAACCATTTTATTAAGAAAATACCAATTAATTATGTAAAAAATCATCTATATGAGGTTAGGCATTTTGGCATGTAAAATGAGTTATTAAGCTATCTATTACAACCCAAAATAATCAAAAGAAATAAAAGGTAAAAAACCAAATAAATAAATAAAGAATAAACTATGTGATCTTGTCTCTATGTCAAGAAGTCCGTGCAGTCTCAGTAAGGCTCTCTGTCAATGTCCGTGCAAACTAAACATGTCATGGCTAATATCTTTGTCTAGATATCTTATCTAATAAGAATGATCATTCTTATACAACTCAAGGGAAAGCGATTAGTAACACAAACAGTGGTCCGTAAGGACCTCATAACAGTGCCAAACGATATGATAACAACATGTGTGATAAATCTTCATACAAATGTGAATGTTCATGGAACATGTTCAAATAATGGTTATAACTAAGAGAATGTCAAATTAATCATACAAAGGTAAAACATAAATTCATCATAACAATATTCATAAGAACTAAAATTTAGAACATGTGTCTGTGTGGACTACACTCCTCATGAAAGAGAGTCCGTGCAAGCTAAAAGGCAAAATACATATGCATAAGACATATATCCTTACAGACTACGATCCTCATGAAAGGGAGTCTATGCTGACCTAATATGAAACACATATTCTCAAAGCATATGTCCATGCAGACTGCGTTCCTCATGAAAGGGAGTCTGTGCGGACCATAAAATGGAATATACATGTGTAGAGCATATACATCTATACAGACTATATTCCTTGTGAAAGGGAGTCCGTGTGAACTACACATTAATTCTAGAACATCAACAATATGCATATTAAGGAATAGAATAGTCATACAACATGATAATAGTGAACAAGCATGTCAGCATGGTAGACGAAATATGTTAAAATATAGTATATAAAGTAAATGAAAGACTATTTATCGAACAATAGTCACAGACATGAGATCATGCACATATTTAAATATTAAGTTCATGTGAACCTTATTGTGCATTAAGATAAGTCCGTGCGATTAGAGTATCAATTCTAAAATGATCACAGTGTTTTAATGAACAATTAAATACAATGAAAGTTGTACAAAACATTAACCTACTCCTATAATAAATGTAGGGATTACATAGAACCACCTTGCATGTTGATTAATCCCAAGAGATTGTCAATTTATAGAAATAAAACTGCTAAAAGGAATAATACAAAAGGAGGCCTCAGATCTTACCTTGTGATGAGGTTCAAGTAATAAATCGAAGGTTGAGTTTTAGAAATAAAGATTCTTGGTGTGGGCTAAGGTATAGTGGATCACTTCTTGCTTTGGAGTCAATGCCTAGACTCTCAAAATAGTAGGTTTAGATTCTCCAAATTCCTCCTCGGATCCTTCCCTAATTCTCCCTTGAGAGGGGTATTTATAGGCTTGGTGGATAGCTCTCCTGTTTAGAAAAGGCAAAGTCTTAATAAGATTAAAAGTTAGAGTCCAGATAAGAAGTTCATGCTTTTAGAAGTTTTTCAACGGTAAGTTTGTATAAACTAAGGGTTGCTAAGTCCATACAAACTTAGGCTTTGGGTTCACCCGTGTGGTTCATGGGCTTAGGCTTGGTTTTTTGTTGAGTCTATTATAATCCGTGCAGACCATAGGCTGTAGGCTCTACTGTTCTAAGTTGGGTCTTTGTTAATCGGTGTGAACCTTGTGGCATCAAGTCTGGGTGGACTTGCACTAAGTTAGTTTGTACAGACCAAGGTTTTAGGTTCCTTGCCTTGTTCCTTGAGCTTATCTCTAGTTATTATCATAGGCCTAAAATCTAGGCATCTACACAAACTCCTATAAATTCATAAAGTTCACAATCTTGTTGTTGTAAGATTTAAATCCCTTTTAGCAACCTTAAGATTTCTTGTTCGATTAATTATCTAATAATCATAATCCTCTTAGCTCCTTTCTATAATATAAACTTTCATCATCAAATAAAGTTTCCACCATATTAGCTTGCCTTTCATATCCTTTCTTCCATTTCTGTTTTAGCTCCTTATACCACTAGAATTTCATGAAGCTTAAAACAACTATCTTTAGTATGATCGTTGATCTATAATAAGTGCCATAATTTTTTTCATTCTTTACAAATTTCTTTTCTCTAATGTTTGTCTACCTTTATTATTTTTTGTTCTATTAATCTTGACATTATTCACCATTATATAACTTTTGTTAAGACTATTTGATAGGTTTATATTAATATATTCTTTTATTTCTTAACAGTCAACAACATTGAGTGCACCTTGCCAATGTTTGGTAAAGGATCCAACAAAATGATTTGATTATTCACAGTATTGTATGTTCCATGTAACCCCATTAAAAACTACAAAACTTTATCTTTTTCGTCTATAGTTGTAATTTCTTTCTTAGCATTACAAGTACATCCATAAATATATTGTGGTAAAGGAGCAACACAATTAATTCATCTCAAATAGAGGTGAGCAAAAGGGCCCTGACTTGAAAACCCAACTGACATGAATCGATTTTTTCGGGTTATTCGAGTTATGTCGATAAAAAAAATGAGATTTTCGGGTATCGAGTTGGATTGGGGTTTGGGTGAAACCCAAACAACTCGACCTTTTAAAATTAATTTTATGTAAAAATTTTGTATTAGTATTAATTTTTAAATTTTATGTATTGAATTTGATGACTTTATTTGTGAACTCTTGTTAAAATTAAAATTTTTTAGTCAATTGAAATGAATTAATGTAATTTGTAGTGATTTATAGGGTATAAAAGGTGAATTTTTTTAATTTGATTTTTGAGTTATTTGTGTCATTCGAGTTAGGCTTGTCAGGACCTAAACATAAATTCAGGTAGGGTCAGATTGAATATTTGGAGAAATTTCGGGCAACTCGACCTAACGTGACATTTGCTCAACCCTAGACCTAAACATAAATTCAGGTAGGGTTAGATTGAATATTTAGAGAAATTTCGAGCAACTCGACCCGACGTGACATTTGCTCAACCCTAATCTCAAAGTTTATGCAACTTTGTAAAATACATGGAAGTAGAATCAAATACCATGAGAGATTGAGGCCAATTCTCTTTTAATCTAGTAATGAAGAGGTCTATTACCTTTGCCAAATCTATGCTTGAGTCTATTTCAAATTTCCTTTGTTGTAGTCATATTGACAAAAGGATTCATGCAAATCCTTCGTTAAAGAGCTAAGAATATTAAACATTACGTCTATGGTACTACAATGCATCGATATTTAAACTTATTTTTCATTTGGGTTATTATGATCAAACATCTCCAAAAGAGATGAAAATTGATAATATGCTCACACCCACTCAGAAAATATAAATAAAATAAAAGCAAAAAAGAAAATATTAAGTAACCTAGATTTATGTCCTTATGAATTTAGAAAACTTTTGTGGATGTAAAATTGATGTCCATATGACCATGAGTCTAGTTTTCTAGGTGCTACTCTTATAACTCACAAAGTAAAAGATTAATTGCACAAATTAGTAAAAGAACATGAAAATGGAAAGAAAGCTGATATATAACTAGTTTTAAGACATTTTATAAAGTAAATTGGCTTAAATAAAGCCTTTAATATAAGTCCAATGCTATCATTAACCATTGGAAAATTAAAGAAGATAACATGGAAATAAAGTAGGATAAATTATGTTCATATGGACTTAGTTTATGAGGATAAACATCCATGCAGACTTAGTTCATGTCTCTCAACTAAGGTTTTGAATTTGGCTTCAAATTTTAAAGCCTTTATGATTGAGATATGGCAAGACACAACTGTTATGATAGAACACATTTTTTTTGTCTTATGTTTTGTTCTAGTTTAATGAATTGATTTGATCCGAATTTTAGTATGATTTTGTGAGCTAAAAGATTATTATTTAATTTATATGCATATCTCTAAAAGGTTTTAATATATTTATGTTTCTAGTTTAGATAATTTTTTGAGTTCTAACATTCCAATTATATTCCTATTTAGATGTTTCTTATTGTAAATAGTTTTCTAATATACTTAAAACTCTATTTGGATAAATACCTATATGTACCTTCCTATTAAATAAGAGATTTCACTGTATTTGATTTCTTAGTTTAGATAATTTTCTAAATTGTAACATTCCAATTACATTCTTATTAGGATGCTTTCGATTGTAAATAGTTTTTTAATATACTTAAAACTCTACTTGTATAAATATCTATATTGTGAATTCAATATTTATGAAAGGATTTTAATTCTTCACATGGTATTAGAGTTGTAAATGGTCTAATCGACTCATTGATCTCATGTTGCCTTTCATTCTATGGATACAGTATCCATAGTCATGTTTTCCTCCTCTTATGAATTGTTTTCTTTATGAAAACCTTTATTATGTTTTCTTCAATTTTCAATGAGATGAAATTTATTTTTTCCTTCGATTTTTAGGATGAAAATCTACTTTGTTTCTTAACTTTTCATTGCAAATTGGTAATGATGACCTTATTTTCCTTGAAGCGGTAAGAGGTATAACTATGTAGGCAATCTTTTCTTTGATTTTCAATGGGATGAAACTCTATGATTTGTTTTCTTTGATTTTCATGATAGGATTTTTTGCTGCAAATCAGTGATAACAACCTTATTTTCTTAGAATCCGTAAGAGGACTAACTACTTAGGCAATCTTTTCTTCAATGCCGTAAGGATTTAATTACCTATGCAATATTTGGATTTATTTTTATGTTCTAATATATTTTTAAAATATCTTATAAAAAATTATCTTTTTTGTTATGTTAATTATCTTTTTTGTTATGTTCCTTGTTTTATCTTGTTCCTTTCTATTCTGGAAGTTATTTCATTCTTATTTGATCTATTTTTTCCTGTTCTATTTTAGTCCATTCTAATTTATCTATCAATTTTACATCTAAATTTATTACATTAAATTGCAAATTTCTTGATTAAGGCTTGATCAGTGCCCGACTGTCTACTCACATAACAAGATGTTCTTATTGAGCGATAAGTTGTCTGGTAAAGCCTTCCTATTATAACTTGTAGGGGGATGATAGAAATATGACATAATACAACTGTTATGATAGAACATAACTGTTCTATTTTAGTTTGGTGAACTGTTCTGATATGAATTATGATATAATTGTATGAACTAGAAGACTATTATTCAATTTAGATATATGTCATTAAGATACTTCATTGTATTTATCTTTCTAGTTTAGATAATTTTTCGAGTTGTAATATTCAAATTATATTATTGTTAATATTCTTCCTATTACAAATAATTTTCTAGTATATTTAAAACTTTACTTGTATAAATACCCATACAATGAATACAATAATTATGAAATGATTTTTAATTGTTCACATGGTACTAGTAAAGAATTGAAATCCTCTTATAATTATTTTATTCACAATATGGATATTTATACAAGTAGAATTCTAATTATTCTAGGAAACTATTTATAATAGGAAGCATCCAATAGGAATATAACTGGAATATTACAACTCATAAAATTATTTAAACAAGGAAGATAAATATAATCAAATCTCTTAATAATATATATCTAAACTGAATAATAATCTTCTAACTCAGACAACTATATCAGAATTCATATCAGATTAGTTTATCTGACTAGAACAGAACACATGATAGAACAAATGTGTTCTATCAAAATAGTTGTGTTCTGTTATATCTTTGTCACCTTGTCCATGGAAACTTGACTTTTTCATGGGCTTGTGTACCCACACGGCTTGCCCGACCCCCCTCCCCCCTAAATCCACCAACATAAAAATGCGATTTGAACATAAACTTTTAGTTATAAGCTCGGCTCAAGCTTAAGCCCACCAAAAGCCCACTTTTATGCAGACAGGCTTGGAATCGATGTGCAAAGTCCGAGCTCGATTTGACCCAGCCCATATATGTATATTTTTATTTAGTTAAATAGTCTAAGACACAAAAAAATATTAAATATTTTTTGTGCTAAATATATTAATTAGACAAATATAAATTTTTGCATTAAATATCAACATAATAGTTTGAAAAGTTTCTTAAGTGATATTTCTTTGTACTAATTTATGAAAAATATGTTAAAATTTAGATTAAAAATTATTATTTTATAACGAATTTGAGTTTTCTGTGTTAATTGTGAGCACGAGCTTGACAAAAGTAAGTAAATTTTTTTAGGGCTTAGCCTAATATTTTGAAAGCAAAGCTTGCTTGATTCTAAGCCAAACCTGCTTGAATACACAAGTTGATCAAGTCTAATGAAAATCCATCCCAATTCATTCATTGGTTAATGATAACTTAATCAAAGATTAAACAGAATAACATAAGTGATAAAATACCATACTCACAAGAAATGAGAAAATTAAAGAAATAAATGAATAAAAATAATGCATTAAAAAGAAAAAAAAAGAAATTAATAAAGTAATAAATCTATATGACATGTGATTGTCCTCTCCTAAAAAAGGATTATGAGGTTTTAGTTCACATCATTAATCATATTCTTGGCATGTTAAATAAGTAAAAGAACAAAAATGATAAATAGGAGGGAAAAAAAATAAAAAGAACCAACATAATTTAGATTGCTTGATATTGATGACATAGAGTTATGAGTTAGAATGTGTTTTGGCTCTCAAAGTGCCTGGTAAAAATAGATTAAGATCAAAAGGTTGTCTTTGGTTAATTTTTCTCTATAAAGAATATTATTATTATTATTATTATTATTATTATTATTATTATTATTATTATTATTATTATTATTATTATTTATCTTAGTAAGGAATTTTAGTCCTAGTTGTTGACCCTTATTTAGATGACGAATTGGGGTTTAAATAGGCATTAAGGAATGATTTTTGGTTGCTAGAATCATTCCTTTATCAAAGAGATTCAAAATGTATTAAAAAATGACGGCTTGATTGTCAATTTTTAAAATTAAAAATTTTGTAGGATAAACATTTGCAGTGGATGCATATCTGTTAATATGCTTTCACACGTATATAGGAGACATCCACAAGAGGAAATAGACATAAACTAACATTCATACTAACTTGTGCAAGTTTGCAGTGCTTTGTTAGGTCATGTATTTGATTTTAGCCTTAAACCGGCTCTGAATCGGTGTGGTCATAACTGGCCTTTAATTTGCAAATTCATTGAACCGAAACCTAGCTCTTAAGTATAAAATTTAGTTCTAGTTTCATATTTTATTGTACCTGAGCTGACGGTTCAAATTCTAATTTGAATTATAGATTCCAACATATTTTTAATTTTTTTTTCTAAATTTAAAAATGGTTATTATAAAGTAAGCTAATTGCATGTATTTTAATTCTTCTAAATGCTAATAAAATATGTAAATATAAAATTAAGTTAAAATTTTTCCTTTAATTTAGCTACTAAAAATAATTTCAAATAATTTTAATTTTTTTTATTTTTTAAATAATTAAGTTATTTTAAATATCATATATAAAATTTATATTTTAAAATAAACCATCATCAAACCATTTTAGGAACCAATTTTATAAATTATGATATAAACCATTATACTACGATCCGGCTAAAATTTAGGATTTTATTGAACTTAAATTAGCGATTCATACACTGCAATCGATAGTTTTGAATTGTGGCCATAAATAATCTTTAATCTGAATCTTCTTTAATTAGTGAATGTCTCTCACTATCACCACTAAGTCTTTTTTGATTCTAAAAACCTAGTATTAACATCAATCCATAGTTAAATCTCTTCAGTTCTAAATATGAGTGCTGCATGTTGTAAAGAGAAGCATTCTCATAGCCAAGTAACTCAAACCTTCATTATACAATTACAAGAGATTTAATGTTTTCTTAGAAAACTATATGATGTTAAGACTTTTGAGTAGATATCCCAATGATAGTTTAAATACAACTCTTTTTCATATAGAGTGTGTTAGCTTGATTCTTTGACCTTTTAATATATGAGTATCAGTTTTATTATCTATATAGTCAATACACTAGGATCAATTTTATTGCTAAAATGTCCCTTTGGATGTAAGTGAATTTAACCAATTTGAATTGTTATGTATAATATTTTGCTTAAATCAACTTAAATGTAATCTAGAATTATCCTAGCTATTAAAATTAGGTAGTTTAATATGGTATTATGCCAAAATGACCCAAATTTTGTTGTTTATGCCTAAATCAACTCAATCAAATGGTTAGTTTAATATTTTGATCAAAGTTCTACTACATAAACATTAAACAAACAATATACCTATGTTGGATTTAGCATTAAAGGGTTACAATATTAAACCTAATACATTTGATTTGGGCATATCTCATTAAACAAACTTTAATTTAAAGAAATAAATATCTTAACTTTCAAATCTAAACATAAGAATTCATATTTAAACTCCGTTTGATTTAGCTATTTAATTTAACGAATAATTGATTGTTATTGTTAATAGTCGATAATTTGATATCTAAAATACGAGTGTTTGGTAAAATTTTATGAACAATTGTAGTTTTTATGTCAAAACTATTATTAATGGTATAATTTACTTGTATACATATATATGTTATAGATTTTTTTCATATATCATATAGATAACAGTTAAAATTAAGCTATTTAAAAAATATTCACACATATATTGTTGAAGTATCAGTAAAAAATGGCACTGAAGCTCGAGATGTGTATGGACATTGTCTTTAGGGATAATTCATCCAGCACAAGTTAGAATTAAATTGTTGTATGCCCTAGGATTCAACAAGCTCTTCTGATATATTAGGAGCAAAAACAACAGATATAATATAGTATCCAACAAAGGGTAAGAAGTAG
>CANXYI010207327.1:0-16548 GCA_948208565.1 Hura crepitans
GCATATGTAAGTAAACAACTAAGTCGAATGGGTTAGTGGGTTAGCTAGGAGTCATAGTAGCTGCTAGGACACTTCGGTACATTAATAGCCTTAAGGTTGTAATGTGCGAACCTACAGGTTATTTTATTTCTGACCTTTGGGTTTGATAGGTATTAATGATTTAAGTTTATATTCTGACCATCAGGTTAGTTGCATGATGACCTACATGTCTATACTTTTTTGACCTTTGGTCTAATAAATACAGGGCTTATGTGGTTCCAAGAGCCTAGGTGGTCCACTGATACTCCATTATCCATAGTGTTATTGTTTTTTTTTTGTATGGGCTTAATAAATGGATATTAATGAATAATGAACATGTGGATTTAATGTATGACATGTTTTAATGATGTATGATGTATGATTTCTATTAAGCAGTGTATGTATTTTTATGCCATGTTATTGCAATTATGCATAATATGTATAATGTTGCATATCATGTTATAATGTGAATGTTAAAATTTCATATATTAATGAATGATGTGAATTGGCATATTTATATAGGTTATATCAGTTACACCACTAAGATATTACTTAGCGCATCATTTATTTTTGTGATGCATAGGTAAGGTGACAATTTGAGTAAAGCCTCAATTTGTCAAGTTTCCAAGAGAGAAGGATTCTATTGGTACAATTTTATATTTAAATTTTATGATGTATATTCAGATTACACTTATATGGATGTAATTTTGGGGAATGGGGCCTAAACTAGATGAAATGTCAATTTTTGGATTTTTAAAGGTCTGTAACTATTTTAAAGTTGATTTCTCAACTATGTTGATTGCATGTCAATATATTTGTTACATGCCTTGTCATGTTATGTTGCTAATGGATTTGGGGTGATTATAAGGATCACATGAAATGCGAATGATGATAAAAAGCTTATAGAAGTGTTTTTTATTATGTAAGTTACTATTCATATTTAGGATAGTGTCCTAATACTGCTATGATATTATCGGATTTTTGACATGAGGGTTTCCAAATATGGAAGTAACTAGTTTTTGAAAAATTTTTGTAAACCTTTATTTTTATAAAATAAATGTGTTGTCATGAATGATTTAATCATGTTTTAAAATTGGGTTAACAAGTTAAGAGTTTGACAACGCATTTATGTATGCATTCCTTAGTCAGGTTTAGTGACCGGCTAACGTTTGGACCTGATAAAGGGTGTCACAGATAATTAATCTCATTAATCAAATTAATTCCATATTTAAACATCTTTTCCATTTAGAAACCATTTCCAAAAAGGAAAAAAATTCCAATCTAATTGAAAATTATTTTTGGGATTCTTAGGTTACATATGATTAAAAATGTTGATTTTCTTCCAAATATTGGTCCAACCAATAATTAATTTGCAAATATAATTATTTAATATAATTAATTAATTAATTTTTCATCAATTCTAGTAGCCAATGTTGATAAAATCTTTGAAATATTTTATTTGAATTTTTGAATTGCACTTATGCAAAAAATCCAATTTCCTTCATTTACCAACAAATTGGTTTTCATTATTTTGTAAAATAATTATTCTCAATGATTTTAGATCAATTCTAGCAAGCATAAACATATAAAATTTCATATAATTACTAAAAAATATAATATAGATTAATCAATCCTATTAATCAACTCTAAATTAACTTGTTGATCAATAACAATAGCGAGTACGATGTATGTTCATACGACTATTACAAAATAATGAATCCAATTCACATGCAATTACTTTTAGGCATTCAAAATATTCAAATTTACTTCATAATTATCCAATAATTATGAACACACTTGTTTAGAATTGAAAGAAAGCAAATACAAATTTTAACACCATTAATAAAAGTTAATAAGTTTTATAGGAATTGTCAACAACTAAAATTATTTTCAAACAATTCATTTAGTTATCAAATAAAATCTAATTTTATTGATCAGATACAAAATTGATTTTGAATCCCTAAAGAACTTATGAAAAATAATTTGGGGATGTAAAATTAAAAGAAATAGTTCGAAAAAATTTTCCTTAATTTAGGCTTTTTCTACAATGTAAAAATAGCTTGAAAATTGTCTTCAACAATTTTTTAAAATTACCAAATAAATTCTAATTTTATTTTATAGTTCTAAAATTAAATTTACATCCCTTAGAAATCTAGAAAAAATAATTTGGGGCAAAAAAAGTAAAAATAGATCGAACAAAATTTTCCAAAACTAGTCGATAGATGCAGTCAAAACCAGAGTTTATTGTTTAACTAATTATTTTAATTGCAAATAATTTTATTGACTAGCCATAAATTCAAACTTGAACCTAAAAATAAAATTTGGGGTTTAAACTAATTAAATAACCAATAGAACCAAACAACACCATTCTAGTTGATTAGTAAAGCAAATTTGCACAATTTCAGTTCATTCAAGCATATCAAATCTCAAAAATTAACAAAGCCAAAAAAAATTATTTTCAATAAGCTATAATCCATGTCTAACCATTAAAAAAGGAATAAAACAAAAAAAAATACTACAAAAAATTTAAACCAAAATTTCAAAGTTTAATAGTAAGATACCGACAAACTCTAATAGTTTTTAACTTTTTGATAGAACCTAGCTTTCATATCACCATTGGTTCCTATCGACTTATGTGCAATAGAAATTAAACATTTGTGAAATCCCATCAAAGGTTGGAATATTGAAAAATTGAAATATAAAAATTACTAAAATCACATAATAAGAATTTACTCCAAATTCTTTACATGATTCTAATTTCTAGCTTTTCACCTTAATTGGTTGTTACAAACCACAATGATCCTCTGGAGAATACCTCTAAGGTATCCACACCAGCAGCAAATTCAATGAGAACTCTCTAAGTATTCTCTCTGTTGTGTCTCTCATTTTGTGAATGACTTTAAAAGGATTTTTATACCCTTTTTATTCTTCTTTAGGTAAAATTTTCTAGCCATTAAACCTGTAACATGCATAACAAAAAAGGGGCTTTAAATTAATTAATTAAAAGGCCTAATTCTAACCTAGTCACTTAAAACATTTAATTAATAGTTAATTAATATTTTATGCTTTTCTTTTGGGCTCCAAGCTCAATAAACCTTTTCATTTTATTTCTTCTTATTTGATGACATCCTATATCATCAAATACTTTGTAGTTTTACCTTATTAATTTGCTCATGTTGATGTGTGACCTTATGGGTTTCTAAAGCACATTGACAGTACATAGTGGATAAGAGTCCTAGTCTAACTAGGATTCTTATGGTTTAATACAATTAGTCCAATAATTGATTCTCAATCAATTATCCACTTATGTACAAGTCCATAGTAGTGTCTAGCCATATATTAAGACTACCCAATTACCAAAAATGTCAATTGTTTGACATAACCCTTCCATAAATAATTATAATGCAATAAACTCTTTTCACCATTTTTTATCCCATCCAGTTTAGAGTATGGACTTGTGTCAACTCAAAGCTTAACTAAGTATGTCTAATTAAGCCCTGGATAAATTTTTATGATAATTTCACCTTTATTCCAAAATGCTCTTTGTGAATCCCATTCACATATGGAATCTTACTTTGGCTAAAGATTACTCATTAGAATTATAAGATAAATTCCCTACTATAATTTAGGGTGGTGAATCCTTTATGGATTACTACCCTATCTTGAAATACGTCATGGCATACCCAAGCACCTCACTTTGTGTTCTTCTTATTTGAAGTAAAAGCTTTACAATCAAAGTCTATTACTCCATATTTAAGATAGTTAGTGACCTCAAGTCTAAGGATACTGACACCATTGATATAATGAGATACTTTCATTGATATAGATTAAGTATCCATGTGAAGATCTTATGGTAGGTCTTCAATGTACTTACTTCCCAATTAAGTATCCATATGTTAACTCAAAGCATCTCTATACTTATAGCTTGTGAGAACTACTACTTGATCTAATAAAGAAGTATAATATGTGCTAGTCTATCCATATTAATAATGTCCTATCTTGTTAATATTATGATGAAGGATATTTATGTATTATCACATTTGCATGCAATAAGAATCTCACATTATGAACAATACATAATTTCCTATATACTGTAAATATACAAGGGATGTTATTACATAGTTTAAGATCATATCAAGCAAATGAATTAACATAAGCACTATAGTAATATGGAATGCCTTTTTATTACAAACCAAAGTTTATTATTTAAACAAAATATCTCTATTACTTACAAGCTTAAGGGCATACTACTAATAGGGAGGATATCCCTTATGTGATTAATGCTATAGGAAGCATCTTGGAGTATGCAAAAAGAGTATAAATTCTTGCTTCATATGTGATCTGAGGCACTTTATCTATTTTTGGTATAAAAATGTGTATTAATAGATCTTAGTTAACTGCATTTATAGTTTACATACATTATGACACCCTTAGCCAGTTCAAATGCCGATTTTGACTAAGGAATGTGCACACAAACACATTATCAAACTCTTAACATCTTATCCCAATTTAAAATGTGATTAAATTATTCTTGACAAAATGTTGATCTTATAAAAATACGAGTTCACAAAAATTTTCAAAAACTAGTTACTTTTTATATTTGGAAATCCTCATGTCAAAAATTCGGTAGCATAACGATTGTACTAAGACATTATCCAAATATGCATAGTAACTTACATAGTAAATAACACTTCTATAACACATTTCTTATCATTCACATCTCTTGTGATATGTCTAGTCACTTTTAATCCATTAGCAACACAACAGCTCAAAGCATGTAATAGATATATCAACATGTAGTCAACACAGTTGATAAATCAACTTTAAAATAATTACAGAACTATTAAAAATCCAAAAATTTACAATTCATATAGTTTAAGCCCCATTCCCCATAATTATATCCATATGAGTGCTATCTATCTATACATTATAAAATTTTGATACAAAATATACCAAAAGATTCTTCCTCTCTTAAAAACTTGACGATCTAAGGCTTCGGCTCAAATTGTCACCCTACTAATGCATCACAAAAATAGATGATGTGCTAAGCAGTAGCTTAATGGTGTAATCAATATAACTTATGTAATTATGCCAATTATAATTATACATTAATATATGAAATATAAACAATCACATTCTCACATGATATGCAATATTAATCATAACATGCATAAATGCACTAGTATGGCATAAGACATTTACGTACCGCATCATAAAAATCATACATCATTAAACCATGCCATACATTAAATCAACATGTTCATTATTCATTAAAATCTATTCATCAAGCCTATACTCAAGAAATAATCACATTATAGATAATAGAGTATCAGTGGACCACCTATGCCCTCGGAACCATGTAAAGCATACGTGCATTAGACCTAAAGATCAAAAAAGCATAGATCCATAGGTTATAACCCATTAGCCCTAAAGGTCTGAACATAAATCAAATCACCAACATGTATCAGACACGAAGGTTAGAAATAAGATCCAAAGATTAACACATTAGACCCATAGGTTATAACATAAAATAAGTTAAAGGCTATGAAGGAACCGAAGTACCCTAGCAACCACTATGACTCTTAGCTAACCAGTTAACCTATCTAACTAGGTTGTTTGATTGCATGGGCTATTAACCACTTATATATAATTTCATTGGATTAAAATTCCTTACTATCAATTTTAATTAAATTGGTTTAGCCAACTACTAACTAATTCAGGAAAAGGTCCAATTATAAGCTTATTATATTATTATGACATGCAACACCATATTACAATGCCATATGTCAAATCTTTATGCACATATGTTAATGACTGCATTATGCCAATTCTATCTCATATTGAATGCATTACACATTCTTTTGACATTTCATATGCCATATCATAATCACCATGTACATAATTTATGTTATTCATAAGCTATAAAGGCTCTCATCTCATTTCTTACATGTCATATACAACATGAACATGATTTAGGCACCATAACAAAGTAATATCCCATATAAAACTCATTATGCCTTGTAAATGCACTATAACATGCATTTAAATGATAAATGAATACTTTTTCACATTATGTCTCTTTTATGCCATCATTATTCATAATATGAACTAAACACATTATGATTTTATACAAAACCACATGGCTAATTCATTAAACATAATTAATCACATCATTTATTTCGATGCATATAAATATATATATATATATATATATATATATACACTAACATACCTAGAATGCAACATATCACCACTTACATGCCAAGGCCATTCAACCATTCTATCATGGTGAGCTTACTCTTTCATTCTCATTTTGTCACTCATATCAACCCATTCCTCATGGTAAATAACAAACTGCCAACCATGCACATTTATTCTATACTTACCACAAAGTATAGACATATATACATCATAAACCATATTATCATCCAAGCATATTACATGCATATCATTACATCATAGGTTCTAATCATATACGCATGTTACCAATTAGCCGTTCACAATCACAAGTTATCATTTGCATGCATATCATGCCATTTTACACACATGCATATACACATCAGTCATTCGGCCACTATGCCCATAACCATAGATAATGTCATTCATCTCTTTATACTTTGTTTTCTCATGTCCACATGTGTAATTATACACATTCATGGTCATATATCAAGCATTACATGCATATATGACATACATGCAAATATGTGGTCATATAAAGTCAACACATAGGCATATAAAATTAAGTGGCCATTTTGGCCATAATTCCTCCCAAGACTTCAAACATCCATTTCATGGAAACAAGTTCATATATCATGTATAAATGGACATATAACACCATTCATATGTATATATTACCATTCCCATGCATAAATACACATATTCATACACATACATGCATGGTCATCTTTCCTATATTATCACCACACATCATATTCATCCATCTAACATCATAGTTAATCTTAACATACATTATTTACATCTTACATCACAATTTAATACCATAC
Organism: Hura crepitans; assembly: GCA_948208565.1. Lineage (NCBI taxonomy): Eukaryota > Viridiplantae > Streptophyta > Magnoliopsida > Malpighiales > Euphorbiaceae > Hura > Hura crepitans. The sequence continues at coordinate 7,023 of CANXYI010207327.1, forward strand.
ATTGTATTAATTATACATTAATTATGCAAATGTCATTTATGGCATATCATGGAATTAATAGGGCAAAATTAAAACTACACAATTTATGTCGATTACATGTACCAAAAGAGTCAAAATGCACTCTTGAGGACCACTTACTCCTTGCTCTTGTCTTTGTCTCAAGTTTTATTGGTTTCCTTAACTGCCCATTATAGATTCAATACATAAAAAATTTGTAATAAATCATACAAACACTAAATGACAAACTAACTATATAGACATAACCTTGGGCACTTAGGGAACATGAGAAAAGTATCAAAATTCAAAAAATCTTACTAAAAAAATTTTGTGTCATTATTCACAAAGGTAAAAAATCAAGCTAAAATCTTGATTTCTTGCACAAATCATGGTAGAATTGGCTTTTAAATGTGGTGGAGGCTCAGACTAGTAGCTTTAATGGAAGAAAATGGAATGAAATCAAAGCTTGTAAGAGCAAAAATTTTCTTTGCATCGATTGGAAATGTACAAAAGAGGAAGAACTATTCCTTTTTTAACCATTTGTTGACCTTTTTATACCATGTGTTATTTATTTTTTTTTCAATTTTTCTGTCTTGTTTCTAACATCTGAGAGAGTCATAACTATCCATAATTCAAGCCTCAAAAGTCTCTAAAAATCTATGCTTAAAAAGAGCAAAAAAGCAATTATAAATATAGTTTTTATGATTACCTGATTTTAGTAAAAAAATGCTTCTCAATCACTAAAAATTCCAATTCTAGTGTAAATAGGCTAATTAAAACTTTTGAGTATTAGGTTGTATTAATCCTAGAATTTTTGGAGCAACTTTTTGAATATTTTACTATTCAGCTAAAACTATGTTACATTCACATGACATTGCCGTAAAACTTAACTGTCATTTTTAACCACCTAAATGACTTCATTTTGACTTCAAATCTCAACCAAAATTATGTTATAGTTAATACTTCCATTCAATAAGATTACTATGACTTGACCTCAAGAAATATTATTCACATCTCGAGAAGTACTATTCATAACATCAAGTTTTTTTAAAGAGTTACATTTCTTCCTCTCTTAAAAAAAATGTCATCATCGACATTACCTAGTTGAAACCACTAATGATATTGCTCTCTCATTTGAGCTTCCATTTCCCATTTGGTCTCTTCCATCCTATTATGCCTCTAGAGAACCTTTATCAGAGGTAATAACTCATTCTAAAGCTTTTTAGATTCTCTATCTAAGATCCTTATAGGTTCTTTTCCATAAGATAAATCCAAACAAATCTCAACTTTTTTTACTAACAGTATATGTGAAGGATTTGATTTGTACCTTCGTAACATGGACATGTGAAAAATCTCATGAATTTACTAAAATTCTAGAGGCAAAGCTAGTCTATAGGCTATTGGTTCCACACGTACTATTACTTTATATGGTCTAAAAAACCTTAGACTCAACTTGCCTTTCTTACCAAAATGTAAAACCTTCTTCCATGGTGAAACCTTGAGAAATACTTTGTCTCCCACCTCATACTAAACATCTTTTTTCTTCAAATCAATATATGCTTTTATTTGTCAGAAGTTGCTTTCAACCTTTCTTTGATGATCTTCACTTTCTCCTCCTACATCCTTTATCAAGCCTAGTCCAATAAGCTTAGTCTCACTGAGCTCATTCCAACATAAAGGAGTTCTGCACTTCCTTCCATACAATGCCTCATAAAGAGCCATACCCAAGCTCATTTAATTGTTGTAGTTATAATAAAACTTCTCCAACAATATTTAAATATCCCAACTTCCCTTGAACTCGATGGCATAACTCCATAACATGTCCTCTAACACCTATTAACCATGCTTTAACATGAGCATAGCTTCATAGGCAATTTAATATATTAACCATGCTTTAACATGAGCATAGCTTCTTAGACAATTTAATATCAAATCACTCAAGTATCAAAGGATTACCTAAATGACTCTTTCAGACTGTCCATTCATTTGAGGATAAAATGCCATACTAAAACTCAATTGAGTACCTAAGGCATTATAAAGATTTTTCTAAAGCCTCAATGTAAATCATAGGTCCTAATTATATATAATAAAAGGTAGCACTCCATGCAACCTGACAATCTTATCAATACATAATTCAACATGGTACTCCAAAGAGTAGTCCATTCTCACTAGTATATAATAAATAATCTTGGTTAAATGGTCTACCATGACTAATACTAAATCACATCTACTCATAGTCATAGTTAACCTGACAACAAAATCCATAGTGACCCTTTCCCATTTTAGTTTTCGAATTTCTATAGGATAGAGCAATCTAGATAGAACTAGATGTTTTGTCTTCACTTGCTAACAAGTAAGGCACTTAGTCACATATTCTAATATATCTCTCTTTATACCAGGCCACCAATATGACAACTTCAAATCCTGATACATTTTTGTGCTACTAAGATGCATAACATAAGGAGCACTATGTGCCTCTTACAAAATCTACTTCTTCAGCTCATCCACATCTAGCACACATATCCTATCATGGTAGTATAAGCAACTATTACTCTTGATTTCATGCTTAGTAGGCTTCCCCTCTTGGATAACACTTATCACCCTTATCAACTTGTGATCATCTCTCTAACAACCCTTGACTTGTTGTAGCAAATTAGGCTTAACTTGCATCTCTACTAATAAAGTATCATCACACACAAGCTATGATCTAACATTCATAGCTCTTATCACTACCCTAAACTTCATGCAAAGTGCATCAATCACAAAGTTGGCCTTTCTTGGATGATAATCAATTAAACAGTCATAATCTTTGATCAACTCTATCCACCTCCTCTGTCTTAAGTTTAGCTCTTTATGTGTCAAAAGATATTTTAGACTCTTATGATCAATGTAAACATAGAAGTTCTCTTTATAAAAATAATGTAAACATGGAACTTAGTGTCTCTAATTTTTAGAGCAAACATAATAGTTGCAAGCTCTAGATCATGAGTAGGGTAGTTCTTCTTAGGTGGCTTCAACTACCTTGAAGCGTAAGCAATAGCCTTGTAATCTTGTATTAGAACACAACCCAACCTATTATGAGAAGTATCACTATATATGGTGAAGTCTTTACCAAAAATTGGCTGAACAAGAATCGATGCTTCTGTCAACATCAGCCTAAGCTTGTCAAAACTCTCTTGACATCTATCATCATAGAAAAATTTGACATCTTTCTTTAATAAACAAGTTGTAGGTGCTACTATCAAAGAGAAACCCTTAATAAACTATTTGTAATACCCTACCAAACTAAGGAAACTCTTAATCTCTATGGTATTCCTAGGTAGCTTCCACTCTATAACTACTTCGACCTTACTAGGATTAATACAAATCCCTTTTGTAGAAGCTATGTGCCTAAGAAAAGACACTTCACTAAGCCAAAACTCACACTTGCTAAAATTAGCATACAACTTGTCATCTCTTAGAATCTGTAAAATTGTTCTCAGATATTGTTCATGATCCTCTTTACTCCTCAAGTAAACTAAGATTTCATCAATAAAAACTATTACAAACTGGTTAAGATGCTATCTAAACAACTGGTTCATTAGATCTAGAAAAAAAGCTGTAGGAGCATTAGTAAGCTCGAATGGCAATACCAAAAACTCATAGTGGCCATATCTTATTATGAAAGATGTCTTCACCACATCATACTCTATTACCCTCAACTAGTAATAACTAGATCTCAAATCAATATTGGAAAACACTCTAGCTCCTTTAAGCTTATCAAACAAATCATCTATTCATGGCAAAGGATACTTGTTCTTGATGGTCACCTTATTAAGCTATCTGTAATCCATATGCAACTGAAGAGAACTATCTTTCTTCTTAATTAATAAAACTGCTCCTCAAGGCGACACACTCGGTCTGATAAAACCTTTCTCAAATAACTCTTAAAGGTAAATCTTTAACTCTTTTAACTCTGCTGGAACCATCTAATATAGAGCTATCAATACCGAAGCAATGCTAGGTAAAACCTCAATGTTAAACTTGAGTTCCCATTTTGGTAGCAATCTGGGCAACTCTTCTAAAAAAATATTCACATACTCATGCACTACTAGTATAGAACTGGCATCTAACTCTCCACTGTGAGTATCATATTCATGAGCTAAGAAAGCTTGAGAACCTTTCCTTAACCACCATATTGCTGTAACAACAAAGATAACATTAGACCAAAAGTTTATGCTCTCACTCACAATTATAATCTCAGACACATCTTCAGCTGTAAGAGATATCCTCTTTAACTTGTGATCTACCATTACTTGATACATGGACAACTAGTCCATACCTAATATAAAGTCAAACTAATCAAATAGTAACTTAATGAGATCAATGAAAAACTTGTGCTCTTGAACCTTTAAAGGATACTCATTGTAAATCTTGTTTACTATGACATATTAACCTATAGAATTGCTAACCATAACTTTTAGGTCAAGATACTAAGAATCTAACCCTTGATGTTATGCTCATGCTATGTATATATATGAATGTGTAAACCCTAGACTTATCAAAGCCAAAGCAGGTGAGTTAAAGAGAAGAAAAGTACCAATAATGACATTTGGTGCCTTAGCGTCATCCTTTTCTCTAATGGCATATTGCCTGGTAGGAGCTCTGTGCTCAGCTCTGGACTTTACACTATCTCTTTAAGCTCTTTTGCTCTTTCTCCTTGATCTCCTTTTTGGCCTCTAATGGAAATATGTGTGGATCACTATCCAAAATCAGTTATTTTTGGATGATCTTTACAAAAATGATCTAGCAACACACAAGAAAAGTACATTCCCGACTTGAACTTCCAAAACTCTCATATGGGTCTCTTATGGCAAGTCTAACACTAAGGTAATTGGCCACTCTTGGCTATTGAGACTAGTGTACTGGCAACCTAAGATTATTGCCCGACCTTGCCTTTATTGCTCTACATTTATTGCTTTACACTATCTTTTGAGACTAGCCCTATTTTTGTTTCTAATGTGGAACCTTAAATTAATTCCCCATAAACTTCTTATTAGATCTCTAAAATGTACTAGAAGCTCCTCGACTAAAGGACCATTTCTTTTAATAAAATTTTTTCTTCTCTTTTTACACTCCCATAATAGAGCGACAAACTGAAACTAGCTGTGAGACATCTTGAATCTTTATTAATACCACCTATGACTTGATGTCCACATGTAACCCCTTCTTAAATCTCTTGCACTTATCAACTTTTGTGGAAATGATCTCCTTGGAATACCAATTGAGCATGGCAAAGTCCTTCTCATGCTCACTAATGGACTTTAACCCTTACTTGAGATCTATAAATTACTATCTCCTGTTATTTAGATAATCTTTTGTAATATACTTTTTATGGAACTCTAACAAGAAGAAGTCCTATGTCAGTTCATCCTTTGACTTATACTTTATCATGTCTTCTTACCATTTTGATGCTTCTTCTTGGAGAAATAATGTAGCATATATCACCTTCTCTTCTTTAGTGTATCACATCTGCTTCATTATCTTCTCAATATGGTACAACCAATACTCTGTATTCCCAAGTTCTATAATGCCTTCTCCCTTAAAGTCCTTGGTTCCCATCTTCTTAACTCTATCAAGGTAGATCTTCTAGAGAGCTAAGGAAGCCTCTAGCTACTGTAGTAGTAATGGAGCAATAATAATAGCTTATCTCAATATCTGTAACATCTCTTATAGAAACATAAGCAACACTAGAGTAGTAGATGATACGTGCCTCATTGCATTACTAGATATAGATACAACCTAATTAGACTCTTATCCCATAGACATGAAAGCCTGACTGTCTACTTGCTCATCTTAGTGTTGTGTGTATTCACTCATCTTATCTATAGGTGAGAGAATAATTCATAAGCCTCAATATTGTAAATCTTATAATGTATAAATTAGACCTAAAGCACTCATATGTTACCTAAGAACACCTAAATTAGAGCTCTAACACTACTAAATGTGACACCTCTTACCCATTCCAGATGCCGATTGGTCATTAAACATGACTAAGGAATGTGCACACAAACATGTTATCAAACTCTTAACATGTTATCACAATTTAAAACATGATTAAATTATTCTTGACAAAATGGTTATCTTATAAAAATACGTGTCTACAAAAAGTTTTCAAAAACTAGTTACTTTACATATTTGGAAATCCTTGTGTCAAAAATCCAGTAGCATAATGGTTGTACTAGGACACTATCCCATATATGAATAGTAACTTACATTGTAAATAACACTTTTATAAACATTGTCTCATCATTCTCATCTTCTATAATCCTTCTAGTCACCCTAAATCCATCAGCAACATAACAACTCGAAGCATGCAATAGATATATCAACATACAATGAACATAGTTGAGAAATCAACATTAAAATAATTATAAACCTTTTAAAAAAATTCAAAAATTAACAATTCATCTAAATTAGGCTCCATTCCCTAAAATTACGTCCATATGAGTGCTATCTATCCATACATCATAAAATTTTGATATAGAATACACCAAAATATTCTTCATCTCTTGGAAACTTAATGATTTGAGGCTCCAGCTCAAACTTTCACCTAACCTATGTATTGCAAAGACAAATGATGTGCTAAGTAATAGCTTAGTGGTGTAATTGATATAACTTGTGTAATTATGCCAATTATCATCATACTTTAATATTTGAAATGTAAACATTTGCATTATCACATGATATGCAGCATTAATCACAACATGCATAAAATGCACTAACATGGCATAAGATGTTTACATATCACATTATAAAAATCATACATTATTAAACCATTTCATAAATTAAGTCAACATGTTCATTATTTAATAAGGTATCAAGCCCATACTTAAGAAATAATCACACTATGGATAATAGAGTATTAGTGGACCACCTAGGCCTTCGAAACCATATAAGCCCAAACTTAAAGGTTAGAAAAACATAGACTCGCAGGTCATCAAGCATCAGACCTAATAGTCTGAACATGAATCAAATCATCAGAATGCATCAGACTTGAAGATCAAAAATAAGATCTGAAGATCAATGCATTTGACTCTTAGGTTAGGGCATAAAATAACTCAAAGGTGCATGTATCACAACTTAAAAGCTACAAGGTATCGAAGTGCCCCAGCAACTGCAATAACTCCTAGCTAATAAGTTAATCTATCTGACTAGGCTATCCACTTGCATGGGCAATTAACCATTTATTTTTAGTTTCACTGAATTAACATTGCTTACTATCACTTTTAATTAAATTAGTTTAGCCAACTAATGACTAAATAGGAGAAAAGTGCAATTATAAGCTTATTACATTATTATTATGACATGCAACACCTCATTAAAATGCTATATATCAAATTTTTACATGCATATGTTAATAAACACATTATACCAATTCTAGCTCATATTAAATGCATTACTCATTCTCATTACATTCCATATGCCATATCATAATCACTATATACAAAATTTATGTCTTCTATATGCCATAAAGGCTCTTATCTCATTTCTTACATGTCATATACATCATGAACATGCATTAGGCACCATAACAATGAAATATGCCATATAAATGTCATTATACCTCGTAAATGTACTATAATATGCATTTAAATGATAAAAGAATCCTTTATCACATTATGTCTCTTTTATGCCATCATTATTTATAATATGATCTAAACTCATTTTGATTATATACAAAACCACATGGCTAATTCATCAAACATAATTTATCACATTATTTATTTCCATGCATATAAATATATATATATATATATATATACACTAACATACCTAGCATGAAACATATCACCAATTACGTACCAAGGCCATTTGACCACTCTATCATAGTGAGGTTACTCTTATATTCTCATTTTATCATGCATATCAACCTATTCCTTATGGTCAATAACATACCACAAATCATGCATATTTATTTTATACTTATCATAAAGCATAGACAAAATAGACATATGCCATAAACCATATTATAAGCATATTACATGTATATCATTACATCTAGGTTCCAATCACACATGCATATGACCAATTAGCTATTCGCATTCACAAGTCATTATTTGCATGCATATCATGCAATTTCACACATGCATATTCATATAGGCCATTTGGCCACCATGCCCATAACCATACATCATACAAAATGTCATTCATCTTCTTATACTTTATTTTCTCATGCCCACATAGGCAATTATACCTATTCATTATCATATATCATGCACTGCATGCTTATGTGACATACATACACACATATGGTCATATAAAGTCAACACATAGGCATAACTTCAAGTGCCTATTTTATCCATAATGCCTTTTAAGACTTCAAACTTCCATTTCATGCAAACAACTTTATACATCATGCATACATGGACATATGACACCATTCATATGCATATATTATCGTTCCCATGCATAATGCATATGTTCATACACATATATGCATGGGCATCTTTCTTATGTTATCAACACACATTATATTCATCCATATAACATTATAATTAATTTTAACATACATCATTTACATCATACATCACAATTTAATACCAAACATTGTATTAATTATGCATTAATTACATAAATATCACTTATGGCATATTATGGAATTAATAGGGCATAGTCAAAACTACAAAATTTATGTCAATTACATGTAGCAAAAGAGTTAAAACACACTCTTAAGGACCATTTACACCTTGCTTTTTCCTTTGTCTCAAGTTTTATCAATTTTCTCAACTGCACATTACAGATTCAATATGTAATAATTCATAACAAATCATACGAACACTAAAAAGACAAACTGACTGCATAGACATGACTTTGGGCACCTAGGGAACATTGAAAAAATATCAAAATTTGAAAAATCTTACTAAAAAAAAATTTAATTCACTATTTATCAAGGTAGAAAATTAAGCTAAACTCTTCATTTTTTGCACAAATCAAGGTAGAATCGACTTTGAGAGGTTATAGAGGCTTAGACTCGGGGCTTAAACAGAAAAAATGGAACAAAATCAAAGCTTGGAGGAGTAAAAATGGCTCCACCCCTTCTTCTCTTGGCATTGGCAACAAATGGGCAAAGGAGGAAGAATTATTCCTCCTTTAACCATTTGTTGACCCTTTTATACCATGTGTTATTTATTTATTTGTTTTCAAATTTTCTTTCCTTGTTTTCAACATATGAGAGACCCATAATTGTTAATAATTCAAGCCTTAAATGCCTCTAAAAATTTGTGCTCAAAAAAGGCAAAAAACCTTATTAAAAACATAATTTTTACAATTACCCAATTTTATTAAAAATACTTCCCGATATCTAAAAATTGCAATTATAGCACTAATAGGCTAATTATAATTTTTAAGTATTAGGTTGTATTGATCCCAAAATTTTTTAAGCAACTTTTTGAATATTTTATGGTTCAGCTAAAACTAGGTTAATATTCAGATGATAATGCCATAAAACTGAACTATCATTTTTAACCACCTAAATAACTTTATTTTG
>CANXYI010207352.1:0-10235 GCA_948208565.1 Hura crepitans
TATATGTGAATAGTAATTTTGGGATAATGACCTAGGCAGCCATTATGCTGCCAGATTTTTAGATGATACTAGACTGTGTCAGATTCTCTCTATAATGGCTGAACTATAATGATACTAACCTAAATGGATTATAGGAACTAATCGAAATGATTTTGGATTCAGATAGAATTGTCTAGTATGGCATAAGTAAATGTTAAATGAATGACCATAGGGGAAATTTCAAGATAGGTAACCCGAAGGGAAGTGCACTGCATATTGGGTTTCTTCGGGAATTCAGTAGAGGGTATCACATTTATACCTTTATGTATTATTCAAGCTTGTGACATGCCAAGTCCATCATGCATATAACATAAACCTAACATACAAACTAATATAGCTTGATTAATAGTGTACCACATTTATTCACATGACAAGCTAACCAACCATGTATATATATATAGGTCCATTCATTTCAGCCTTAAACATCATTCTTATCATGTGATCACTCATATACACCCATATACCCTATGCTAATTCTTTTAGCCACTCACTAAATATACATCAAGCACACACCAATCCTCCTATTTAATCAATTGACTATCACCAAGTAACCCATGGATATTACCAATCACACAAACACCAAGTTTACCCTTACATATCCGCACTAAGTATGATTTTAGCCTCTTAGCCAACAAGCATTACATACCATTACAAGGTTAATTCTTTTTTATAACTGAATAATAAATATTCCTAAGGAAGAATCTAGCCATGAAAAGTAGATGACATAAAGCAAATTCTTGAATTCTCTTACCTCCCTCATTTGGAGATGAGATTGCCACCACTTTAAGGCTCCTAACACCTTCATTCCAGCCCTTATGAAAGCTTTCTCCACCTTCTTCAAGCTTTTCCTTGCCCCTATTTAACATGCATATAAATCTTTATAGATGTTAGGTCTCTTAACTAACCATTTTCAGCTAGAATATCATAGGAAAAAGTCAAGAAGAAGTAAGAGGACTCACCTAAGGTGCCTTGCTAGACTACTTCTATCATGTAAACTTCCATGAATTTTAATTAATAGCAAAAGACTCCTTTGGCCATGATTCTTCTTTTGAGATTTCCCTAACATACCAAAATAAATTTAAGAACCCATAAATTCTAGTAAGAACTGAAGAAAGAAGGTGGAAATGGCCACCACCCCTAGCTTTGGCACCATTTACTGGGTAGAAAAAAAGAGGAAAAAAAATCCTCTTTTGTTTAAGTGGAAAATCCACTTGTCAAAGCTCATTGCCACTTGTCAAGGGCCCTAGGCCAATTAGCAATTGTGTGGGTAGGCCCCACAGGCACCTAAGCCATCTTGAAATGTCTCAATTTTTTTTGACAAACTTCAAAAATTCACACAGACCTCAAAAAATTACATCATTTACTTTAAAATTCATATTTTAATCCCTTTTACTTATAAATTATTGCAACCAAATTCCATCGATAGGGCAATTTTTAGATTGCCTTGATTTGTATGCCAATCTTAAAAATTATGAGAATTTTCAAATGACCTCAAAATCCAAAAATTGTTTCACCAATGGACTTAGTGGAATTTTTTAGCTTCAGGGTCTACTATTTTTGGGTTCGTTCGGACACCTCTCGAGTCATTTCTAGCTTGTAAAATTTTTATTGCTCAGAGGGGTAGCTTATAGTCTAAAATGAATTATTGGTTCAGGTAAATTTTTAAATTTTACCTTTTTCATCAAATTAAAAGCCCTTTGAAGTTTTATGACTAGTGTCACTACCTCGATTTATATGTAAGTGACCCGGCACCCTAGGCACACTTCTCGGACCCAATGGCACTATTCATAAAGCCTTACAACATAAGCATCACATAATCACTTTATGTGTTCTTATTTATGGGAGGTGCATTTAGTTGCATGAGTTCCAATAAGATATAACTACATACTCAAATATCAAGGTAGAGTACATAGTAACTTTTGATGCAATTAAGAAAGTTGTAAGGACCAGGATGTTTATTAGTGAACTAGGAGTGGTCCCTTCTATTGTTGACCTAGTACCTTTGTATTGTGACAATAATGATTTCATCACATAGGCAAAGGAACAATGATCTTATCAATGATCCAAGCATGTTCTTAGGTGCTACTAACTAATCGAGGGATAATAGGTGGGCATAATATAAAGATTGAGTAAGTCACCATAGATTAGAACACTACTGATCCTTTTATTAAAGCACTGACTAAAAATTAGTTCAATCCCTATGTAAATATTATAGTAGATATATTAGTGATTAGCTCTAGTTCAATGGGAGATTGTTAGTTGCATGCCCTAGAGCACTTGTGTAACATGGATATTTCATGTACATTTAAACATTTTTTTATAATAAAAGGCATTCTTTTGTCCATAAGTGCTTATGATTAATTTATTTGTTTAACATGAATCTTAAACACTATAATGAAGTCCTTAGTATCATTTCACAATGCAAAAGAAGTCATAAAGAGTTCATTATGTGAGATTTCTATTGCATACAAATGTGAAATACATAAAATATCCTTAGTCATCATATTAACTAGAAGGGACTATGTTAATGCGAATAGACTAGCACATATTATACTCTTTAACATGGTCAAATAGTAGTTCTCATAAGCTATAAACATTGTAATATATAGAGTTAACATGTGGATGCTTGTTTGAGAACAAGTTCATTAAAGACCTAAACATGAGATCTTCACATGGATACATAATCTATGTTAGTGAAGTCATCTCATCATATTAAGAGGTGAAGTATATTCTAAATTGAGATCACTAAGGTTTTCTTAAGGATCAAAGGACATATTTAATCTTTTTTAATTTTCCATGATGTATACATAGCTAAAAGGTTGAGAATTATTTAAGATACTTGATGGTAGTTGAGTGACAAATAAAGGATTAACCACCTGAGATTGTAATGGAGAGTTTATCTCACAAATCTAATATATCTTTATTTAGAGAATCTTTGATCAAAGTGAAATACAAGTGTGAATGAGATTCACAAAGGCATTTTGGGAATAAATACTTAGATATTAGAATTAACATGTTTTGGGTTTGATTAGACATACTTAATTAAGCATCAATTTGGCACAAGTCCATACTTAAACCTTAAATGATATAAAGTATAATGCAAGGAGTAATTACACGGTAATAGTATATGGATAGGTTAAGTCTAACCACTTGACTTTCCAACACTTAGATAGTCTTGATATATGGCTAGACACCTTAAAGACTTTTACATAAAATGAATGATTAATTAGGAATTACTTATGGGCTTAATGAGATTGAACTATAAAAGTCCTAGTTGGACTTAGACTCTAATTCACTATGTACTACCAAATTATTTTGTAAACCCATTAGGGTCAAACACTTCAAGAATTGAAAGGATTATCAAAGTGTTTGATATTTTAATGACATGAGATATCATTAGATGGAGAAGAAATAAAGAAGAAAGAGAGAAATTGGGCTTTGAGCTAAGTTGAACCATTTTAAAGTTTATAAATGTTAAAAATGACTTAGGATTTAGAGGCCCAATTAAGGGTATATTTTAATATAATTTTAAATAGACCTTTTAAGGGTTAAAAGGACCATAAATTATGCTTATGATTGATTTAAATTAAGGCCTAAATGAACTTAAAAAAGAAGCTTAGAAAAGGCCATAAATTTCTATGTGCATGGATACTCTTATTCAACCATAAGCAATGGATAGAAAGGGGCCCAATTTGTAGGCCTCTTTGAATTAGATTTAAGTTAGATTTTAAGGGTTAAAATCTAATATATGGTGGGTTATTTTAGTGAAAATATTTTACATTAAATTAACTAATACAATCAACCACCAAATAGACATAAAATTTGCATATTCTCCCTCTAAATTTTCAAATTCTCTCTTATTCTTCTAGAACTCCATTCTTAATATCTTACTACCCCCCTAGATATTCAGTTCTTCTTCACATTAATTCTTTTATTGATACCATAGAGGTTTTCCTAATAAGGATGTTGTAGTTTGCTATAACCCAATGAGTTGAGCTAAAGATAAGGAATCACCAATCAATAGATGTTGGTAAAATTTCTATGTCGCTTAATTTTGATATTATCTATCATTTCAATTTATTCGAATTCATATTATCAATGATAGGTTTTACTCAAATTTTTTCATTTTCCACTATGCTTGACTCATGTAAAAGCAACATGTAAATAACCATTTAATTTCTTTTTATTTTCATAAAAAAATTTGCCACCCTTTACTGAAATAAAGGGTTATGCCTTTAAGGCTATTACTCCTAACTACGTTAAACTTGATTTTCAACAAAATCAGTAGCTAAATACTAAATTTTTTATCTTAAATAATCAAAATTTTCAATTCCAAAATTTTTATATACATTTTAGATAAATTTAATAAAGCAATATTAAATTTGGGAAAATTTCTAAAAAACCAATTCCTAACCTAAGAACAGAGAAGTTTAGCACCAAAATAAAGAAAAAATGTAAGAGAATTTGTGCACATACTATACAAATTAATAGAGTATGAGTTGAAGATGATTTTACCCCTTAATAACATATTTTCCCAATAGTCTTCTCTTTGAACTCCCACATTCTTCTTCTCTAAATCAATGGCTACCCCTAAAATAAATGTGTATAACCAAGAATACATTTAATTAAGTGTAAAGAAATGGCTTAAGAAGAATTATTAGATGGTGATTGATTTTTTTACCTTGCTATCTTGTTAATTATAGGATTGTTAAAGTTATCTGTAACCTTTAAAATGGAGGAAAAAAATATATTGAGTTTTCTGTTCTCCATTTACCCAGTTTCCCCTTTATATCACTTAGGATAGTGTAGAGATTCCTTTTCTCTATTGACCAATTTTTCCCCTTTATATTACTTAGGATAGTGTAAACACTAGGTTTCTAGGGCTCTCATGTTTAGATTACCTAATGATAAAGAAAGGACAAAGCTTCTAATAAAAAATAATATAAATGTCTAATTTAAAGTTCTCTTTATTAAAAGTTTTGAGATAATTGTTAACTTTTTAATAGAAGTTCATATCTAACCCCACAAGCTCACGGTACAACCTAAATTAAGAGTAAAATAAGATTTATGTAGGCAAAATGGGTCTAAAAAGTATTTAAATATGAATTTTTTATTTTTTTTCCTTTTTCACCATTTGCAATAAAATGATGTTCCTTTATCCCAAAATGGCCATTTTAGGTTTCCTTGAAATGATCCTTTTCATGGATAAAATTGTCATTTCATGTTTCCCTTAAATGGCTATTTTAAGTCTCCATATGATATCATTTTGGATGTATGGCAAAATCTCTTTCAGATTCAAAAACCAGTGAAAATGGCTATTTCATTAGTTGAAATAGCCTTTCCTAACAAAATGACCATTTTACCATTCTCAAAATGGTCATTTCACATTTTGAGATACATGTATAAATTCAAAACACCATTATCAATTGCAGGGGTTAGCTTTTTTCACTAAGTGCACACCCATAGACATGAAAATCATTTTTAAATACTTTTTTTTCTTATTTTAAAGTGTTTTTTCAAATTTGTTTTCTCTTTTTTTCACTTCAGTTATTTGAAGATCAATTTTGAACGCAATTATGCATTGTAGGTCGACCAATTCATCCATCTTCTAGTCAAATATGTTGCAATCATTATTTATTTTCTTTGTTATCCATTTGCAAATTAGTTGTGGTACTTTTATTTCATTTTATTTTCTTTTCTGTCCACAAGTTAGGTGAGATAATTTATTATTTCTCTATTACTCATATTATATTCTTCTTTTCCTAATTTAATATTTATTCCCTCTATTATTTGTCCATTTACTAATTAAATGCAATGATCTAATTCAAATGTTATTCCTCATTTATTTTGTTTATTTTGTTATTTATTATTATTTAATTATTTATTTTATGTTATTTCCTATTTATTTATTTAATTGTTCATTTTAAGTTCTTTCTTATTAATGTATTTAATTGTTTATTTTATGTTATTTTATTGTCTATTTTTTCCATAATTTTGATTCCATAATTTAATTCTTACAAATATGGTGTTTTTGTTGTGGATGTGAGTTGTTTGATATCTTTTCGAATTTTATCTAATGTGTCCTTTTTTCTTTCTTATCAAGCAACTAGTGAAGTTAACATTTTTACTATTCCTCTCTTTTATTTTTTTTATTGTTGTTATTTTACTTTTATTTTTTTACTTTCTTTAATCTTTATTTTTCTTATTGATTTCCCCTTTTGTTATTACTATTTCTTTATTATTTTGGTTAGATTATATTTTAAGCAATTTCAATGTGATTTTACTTTATTTCGGTTAAAATGTATTTTCGATAATTGGCATGTAATTTTATTTTTGTGCTTTTTATTCTCATATATTTCCCTATATTTTTCCATGAATGTTGTAATGGGCAAAAAATGATTTTTACATGTTATAAAAAATAACCAAATTGATTTCTATTTAATCAATTGGCATTTTCCAATAAAATTGGTTTTTTTTTTTATTTTTCTTTAATAAAGGTAACAATAATAAAACTTTTTTTATAAATTGGCATATGAGAACCAAATTTCTTAGAGAAAATTAATTAATTGATTTAATGTATATTTTCTTTTACATGTATTTCCTTTGTGCTTCTAAATATGCTCATTTTATTAATTCTCTATGTGATTGAATGCTTTATTTTTAATTTCTAAACCTATTTAGGCAAAAGGAGAAAATTGTGAATTAAATCTAAAATTCTATACTAACTTGTATAAATACAAGTGGGGTTCTCAACTATTCTCTAGTTTTTTCCTTACAAGGTATTTCCCAACTTTTCTTTGGTCGCGACTCCTACCTTGTGGTCCCCAACTTGGTTTTTCTAGGCTAATCGAATAAAAATGTCTTAAGATTCCTTTAATTTCCTTTTTGTCATTTGAGATTTGAGGAGTGAGATTTATGTTGAGTATTTGGTAATTTGGCTTTGGCTGGTCATGGAAAAGAAGGGATGCAAATAGTGGCGACTCTACTAGGGACACCATAAGACCATTCAATGAAAGTACCTCAAATGAATAATGAATAATGAATTTTTTGTTTTGAATTTATAATACTTCCTTTTTTTTTTGAAATTGCATTACATGCTTGAGTATTAAATTAAGTTAGGCATCCCTTTTTACCTTATTATAATATTGAAGCACAAACTACCCATTTTCATTCAATTATAGAAAATGTTAAAGATTATATCAAATCCAAGCCTCACATCTGTAAGGTAAATTAAATTTTAAACCAAACAACTATATGCTCAAGATGAGATAGACCCATTATGGAGGGACCATGCTTAGATGACCATAATTTACATGACCTAGCAGTTAGCTCATGTAATAAAATATAGCTACTTTTCCTAGGTTTCTAAGTTAATGCTACATTGTGTGCTACGTGGGCTTATATATGTGAAATATGGTTTAATCATCAAAATATGTTGTTCAACCTTTAGGGATTTTAACTGGAATGGGCTAAACATTGTATTTTTCTTTAATTGAATGTATCTAACATATATGGGCCAAATATCTTACATGCATTCTTTTGGATACAAGTTAGATAATGTTGGCTATTTGTTATTCATTATTAGAATTTTTTAAGGCCCTTGATGTCCCACAGGTAAGTGCTCTCAACAAAAAACGCATTAACCTTGTATATTGGAAGTAATAAGGGTGGAAGGTTTATGCTTATGTTTGTTGTTGTAAACATTAACATGGATTTTCACCTTATGCATCTTAATGTATTCTTTCAAATTTCATTCAACATTATTGATCCCTTATTTTACAACCATTATAGACCCTCAAGCCATTTGGGTTTATCATCTAGATGGGAGAATACTTTGAAGAGAAATTAATCTTACCATAAACAATATAGATAGAATAGAGATGGTAGGATAAGGAGAAGATACATCTTCTGCTCAAGACTTTGAGGCTAAGTTAGATCAGAAGTTTGAAGATATCAAAAGAAGGATGATGTTTATGGTGGCAAGGGCAATAGTTGCAGTTGTTCCTACTTCCAATTCACCACCTCCTACAAATGCACCATTGGCTAAACTTGTTGAAAGAAAAACTACTACTTATAGGGGGATTGGTACAGAAAAGGAAGTTGGGAACTTAGGAGAAAGGGTGAAATGGGCTGTATTTTTCAATCTAGAGTTTGATTTTTACAAAGATTTTAAAGATAACAGTGGGAAGAAGGAGATGTCTTAGAAAGATAAAAATGTTATGATGAAAAAGATTGAGGAAAAAGTAGAGGCCATGGCTTGTAACACTCGAAAATCCTAAGGTTTTAAATGGAACTTCCCATTAAATGAATAGTATTTCCAAGTCTCAAGCTACACTAAAATGACTAGATAGAATTATTAATTATAATAAAATTTTAGGCAAAGTTTGAAATGAAATTGAAATCATTAAGGTGGTTAAAAATGCAGGTGAAGTTTTTATAGCAATGTCACATGAATAGTGAACTAGTTATAATTTAGCAATAAAAATGTTTTACTTTTGGTCAAAATAATGCAGGATTGATACAACTGATGCTCAAATATTCCAACTGGTCTATTGATATTGGAAATAGAACTTTTGGATATTAGGAAGTATTTATTTTAAAATCGATTAAAGATAAAAATTTTATTTTTAATCAAATTTTCTTGATTTTTGAGCAAGTGTAAATAGAGGTTTTTGGTGTTTGATTTAAATGATTTTTAGAAAGTTAGTTAGATGTTAGAGAAAGAAAAATAAAATTAAATAAGAGGGAAGGAAATGTTGATTATTCATTACTATTGGATCAAAAGAAAAGGAATATGCACCTTAAGATGGGGAGATGAATAATTGACGTTAAATTCTTCTTATATTTGTTAAACCTTTAATAGTGCTCCTTTTTCCCTAACATAAAGAAGCCGATAGCTTCTCTTTCATGGCCCTACCAAATTTTTTTCTTCCTTTAATATCCTTCCTCTAAACACCAAGTAGCCCATAAATGAAATCTTCTATAGCCTCTAAACACCAATTCTAATAAGACACTCATGTTTTAATGATAGACTTTCACGGTGGATGTATAGAGTGAATAGTTACATAATTTTTATCAAGTAAGAGTTTTTGGGTTTTCATATTTTTCTAAGGTTTCTAGGATGTGCAAGAACATGTTTATTAAGTCGAATTTAATTTTTAATGTGTGTATTATTTTATATGGACATTTATAGAATGAGCTTATTTATGTTGGTAGAGCAAAGTGAGAGAGAAAGGGTAAGGGCAAAAAGAACACTTAAAGTAGATTAATTATTGTATTTTGTACTAAAGGTAAGTGTAATCAAAGTAATTTATTGTGCGTGTGTGTATATGCCTTAACGAAAAAGTGTGTGCAATGGTGTATGGAAATGTGCTACTAGCATTTAATGACGTTGAATGCTTATGAATTAAGTTTTATGAATTTAGATATATGATTTTATTCCTTGGGAATGTTTGATTTAATATTGGATGTGTATTAAGCATAATGGTTAGATGGCCTAAAGTGTATATGCGTGTGTGTGTGTGCATTTTGAATTATGAATGTTTATGAGGTTGAATGCTTACAAATGGTGATATGTGACCATGTGAGCTTTGCATGATGTCTTGAGATAATCATATAGATGATGAAAGTGTGAGAATATGTGATGGTTGAATAATGTTTGGAAGTTGCCATGAGGTTATGGTGACTACTTATATGATGTGTGTTGAATATAATCTTATGTTGATGTAAATTGCTCAATGAGTTACATTTATGTACAAATTTACGTGATATGAGAAAATGGCTTTGTTAATGTGTAATACATGTTGAGGCTGAATGGTTCTCTATGTATACTAGGTGTGGTTTGAGGCTTATTACGTCTTAATTATGTGTATTGTAATGAGAAAATGAAGTTAAGCATTATGACAATGATGTATTAGTTATTGAGTTAACATGGCTGAATCTTATAAGGCATGTTACTATATGATTTTATTCATGAATACATAACTTAAATAGGTATGTCACATATGACATTATTTGAAGGCCTATCTTACGCTTACAATTTTAAAAAGTGTTACATGTTCAAATGATAGGAAATGTGCTTATGATGTGTATGTCTACTTTGTGGCACATAACTATAATGAAGACTAATATATTCCCTTATTAGGTCATTTGTTTGCCAAACCCTCTTTAAAATCTATTTTAAAGATATTTTAATA
>CANXYI010207357.1:0-11262 GCA_948208565.1 Hura crepitans
ATGGGTTCATTACTCATCATGAATGTGACAAGCATTCCCAAATGTTTCACTTAGGTATCTAATATAAAGCATATGGACTTGTATCAAGTGTAATCACATAAGCTTGACTGACCTTGCATAACATGATTGTCTTATTTGACCCCCATTTTCTTATTCATTCATTTCATACATATATATGATTATTCAACCACTTGTTTTATAGTAAAAATATGCTAAAACATGTTTAAAATATGTTGGTGTAAAAGAGTTATGAAAACCCTTTTGAAAGTATTAAAAATTTACTTGAGGAAACATATGGCTTGGTTACTATTTGGGGATCATAGTTGTAAGGCTTTGCTTTAACCTGACATTGTGCAACACTTCTACAGGGTCATGGCCATGAGGTCAGTAAATTGATAGCCCATTTCATGATTTCCATCAAATTTTTAGTTGCAAAAATCCCAAAAATCATCCAAACTCAATTCAATTGATGCCATAATCAATTCTAATTCATACATAATCATTTTGCACAAATTCAAACTCAATAATCTCATGAAAATCACATCTAATCCTCATCAATTAACATTAAATTAATCATTTAAAGTAAAAATTTCTGCACAAAAGAAATATGAACCCTAAAGCTACAATTTCAAGCAATTGATAGTAGAAATCATAAGGAAAAGGTTATGCACAAGCTTAATAATCACTAAAGAATGATTTGGCACTCAATTAATATTTGAGTACTTGCTTTCCCTTCGATTTATGCTTAGAACTATCACCCTTTTTCCCTCTTTTCATCAAAATATAGTAGTCCCAAATAAAGAACAACCCAATACACATATTAATAGGCAACCATAATATTAGGAATTGAAAAATGATGAAGAGAGAAGCAATTTACTTTAATAAAAAAAACTAAATTGATAATAGACTCCTATTTTCTTCGACAACAGTAGAGAGGAAGATGAATGTTTATTTTCTTTCTCTCTACTATTCTTTTTTTTCCTTTATATATGATGTGGATGGATGGCTAGGATCATCTCTTAAGCATTTACCCAATGGTTCACTTTTTACTTACGTAAATACTCCTTTTAATCCTTTATTTAATAAAAAATCACAATCATATCGTTTAAATTTTTATTTTTCTTATTTTTCCATTATCATTTTTAAATTTTAGGCATTACATATAACTTTAGTCATGTTGATAATAATGAGTTTTTAGTGACTTGCATTTGATTTATAAATTATTTTTGATTTATAACTTTAATTTTTATGTTTGAAATGCATATAATTTATATTTTGATTTTGCATTGATGGTGCCTTTTTTTTTTATATGTTTTTAATAACTGTATGTGATATTTTTTAACTTTTAATCAATTATTAATAATTGATCAACCAAAGTTACCGGTTAACTGATCAATGAATCAGCCATTATTAATTTATTGGTTACAATTTTTATTTTCAAAAAATCCATTTATAATGGATTGGAACTTGAAAAATTAATAATTGACTGGTTAATCAGTGGATGCCCATTGCTTATAGTAGATAAGAACATAGGACATTTTTTTTAAAAAAAATTAGCTTATCTCTTATATATATATGTCTGTTGGAAAAAAAAAGATTAAATATTTGGTATAATAGCAAATTTCTTGCCAAAATAAAAACTCAAAACCTATAATTAATAATGATTCATTTGAGTTATAATCCATGATTCGATTAAATTCATTTAAGATCTATAATTTTTTATCTGTTTATGGCTTGACCCATTTGCAATCTATAGTTTTTTTATTATATTTTATGCATAAAACTTACATACACTTTTATTTTTGGCTCACATATATTTTATTTTAAGCAATGAAATTATCCATTTATTTATATTTTTTTCATAATCATATATATAAATTATTGAAAATAAAGAGATATAAATAATATATTTTATATTTAAAGTCACATCACTTTTTATAAAAAAGAAAAAAAAAGTCATATTGGTTTTTAATAAAAATGGAAGAAAAGTTATGTCACTCCTTAATAAAAATAAGAGAAAAAGGGGCTTAGTCTTGTGTCCTAAAATTTTCACACATGCCGATAATTTTTAGGATTTTTTTTGGAAAAAAATGGGTTTTTATTAATTATTTTGGGAATTAAGGATGGTAGAACTTAATTTGGGGTCTGAAAAAAATTTTGACCTCGAAGTAAAAGGTTTGAATTTTAGTTGGTTCAAGCGTCATGCGGGTTATAGTGGCATGCAAGCTGAGGCCAAATGACAAGCTTGCAGATTTAGTTTAAGCCCAAAGGGTGTGCATTCGATGTTGATTTCATGCTGGTCCATGTCCAAATGCCAATGAAAGGTCCTTAGGTGTCAGCCTTTCAACTGCTCATGAACCATTTCTCTTTGTGGCTTATTTTCTATGGATCTCTTTTCTTTATGCTCTCTTTATAAATAGAAAGAGTAATTAAGTAGAGCAAAATTCTACTTCTGCTTTTTAGTTGCACCTAAGGTAAGTATAATTAATGTATATAATTGTTTAATTTTTTTGTAATAATAATCTGAAACTATTTTTTTAAAAATTAGTTTGGTGTGCAGAATTATTCTACTTTGTTTACTCCTAAGGTAAGTATAATTTATGTCTATATTTATTTAATTTTTTTCTAATAATAATATAAAATAAATTTTTTTAAAAAATAATTGGATTAGACTAAAATAAAAATAAGAGGTATGTATTAGAGTTTTTTTTTTTGTTTTAGTTATTACATTAAATAAAGTTGTAAAATTTCTTTGATTATGTATGTATTCTTAGTTGAATATTTGATATTTAAATTTTGCTTAAATTATTTATGTTTGATGTTTAAATAATTTAATAATTTTTACAATAGCCTAAAAATGTTATTTAATATTAATAAATTTAATAGTAAAATAGTATTATCTTACAATTTTTTTTAAAGAATACAATAATTATCTTAGAAAAATAGCATTATTAAAATTTTTGATTATTTATTTAAAGTTTTTTTTACTAGGTGTTTAGAAATATTTAGTATTTTTTATTTTGATTATTAGGAAAAAAATAATAAATTTTGTTAATTATTTTCAAAAAAGAAGTTAAATTAAGTGAAACAAATTCAATTAGTTTAACAGATTGTGCGTGTATATTATACATTTCGAAAAAAGATAATAAATGAGATATAATTGTGTATTTTATATTAAAATTAATTTAATATATTTTATTTATTTAAATTTTTTTAGGATTTATTTTATAAAAATTGGTCCAATACTTCAAAAAATATATGTTAATTATTTATTTATTTTTAACTAGTAGAAATGTTTTTTTTTTTTTACATTTATACATTTTAAGGGACTTGTGTATTTTAATTTTTAAAAATAATTTTAGTTTTTATCAATAATTTTTATCATTATTAATTAATAATAAGATTTAATATTTATTTTTTAGATGGTTCAAACTTACTTATCATTGAGAAAACTCTTTTCAAATCAAGAAGTAAGAAAATTAGTGAAAAATGTGGAGAGACCTATATCACTATAGAATTATTAAGTGTAATGCAAAAACTATATAGAATTATTAAGTGTAATGCAAAAACTATCTCAAAGCATATTATAGAAGTTAATAAAAAATTGCACCATATGACAAAGCATTGATGCTTTATGTTTGAGAGGAAAAAAGTAGATAGACTCTTAATGACACTATAACTATGTTATTTTAAGAAAATAATAGATACGATAAAAAATGAGGATGTGTGGAGATATAATGATGTAGTATTGAGATTTTATAAAAATGATGTATGGATTAGCAATGACTATTATGAAAAAATTAGAGAAACATTACATATAGACCAAAAAACTTATTATAAATGAGTTAATTATGCATGTTGGCCTAACAATTTTATCTATTAGTTATGTTATAAGTGTAATGAATTTATGTATTTTGTTAACTTTTTTTATTATAAATTTCATGAAAATAGTATAAATGTTATATGTGTAGGTTATTTATGAGTTTACACTAAAATTTATTTCTAATTAACTATTTGTAATTTATTAATGGAAATTGATAAAACATAGTTAATATAATAAATTTTAATATATTAGAATTTAAACCTGCATAATAAACATATTGAATGTAGGTAGTATTAATGAAGAATTTCTTATAGACATTTTTCTTCCCAATGTTGATTATAAATATGTTTGTAATGTTGAATTACATAATTTGTAACATGTATAGATGACATTAATTTTAATATTTATTTTTATGGGTAATTAAGCAATGAATCATTATGAGAGAGAATATTAACACATAAATCTAGGGCTTATTAATCCCAAGTTGCTGACAATGAGCAAGAAGCATTACGCAGATGCTCTATGGAATAATATTGTAAGTAATATTTAAAGTATTACTTTATTTAATTATTTTGAAATAAGCATTTAATGAATGAAGTATAAAATGCATTGGAAATACGATATGTGCTATTGGTAATGAGGTCTATTATAGATACTCACTACACTAATATCAATTGAAGGGTAATTTCATACATTCAGAATTCAAGATTTTATGGGGTAGCACAAATTTGGATGTTACATATTGGTTGCAAATTTATAACAACATTTCTTCAGAGATGGAGGCTAGAAACACATAAATTTCATTTGGCTATTAGAGAAGCAATAATAATATTGCAAGTGTGGGAATAATAATAGGGTTTCCAGTAGATAGTTAGGTAATGATAGGTTTGTCAAATGCAAATTGGCAGAATATATGTTATAGTCTTTTTGGATAAGTTCTTGGACCACATGATGTTAATGGGCAAAAGGTAAAGTTGATGTGATTTTTAGATAACTTTGAAGAACTTCTAGATAATGCAAATGAAGAATAAGTTCAATAATATGCTCATGCATGGTTAATGTGTTGTATTAGTGGGTTGTTATCCCTATCACAAACTACAAGTGAAGTTTATTTGATGTTTTTGCCATTGTTAGAACATTTAAATTTAGTTTATCAATATAGTTAGGGATTAGTATGCCTTGTATAACTATATAGAGAAATGTGTCATATTTCTCGACTCCAATTGAAAGGGCTTAGTAGTTGTCATCAGTTGCTCCAAATATGAGTGTGGAAGAGACTTTCACAATTTAGACCCTATTTATACATTTAGTCCCATATAGCCAATGACTTCTGTATGGCAGTAGATTAGATGTAATTTTTCAATTTTTTATTTTTTAAGTTATAAATGGAAATTGTAATAAATTTTAAGTATACTATAACTAGGTGGAAAACTCTTATAGATTTAGGTCATTTCCACTAGAAGGAAATGAATTCATATTGAATAGATTTAGACTTTTAAAGGTAGGAATAGGTAATATATTTAACTTATGTTACTTTCTTTCTTCTTATAAAATGTTAAATAAGAAAATGTTTTAATATTCTAATTAATACAGATGGTTTGGGACATACAAAAGTGTATATCATTTATTGCCTAATGTTGGTTTTGCTCCATCATATGTAGTGAAAAAATTAAAAATTTGAGAAAAATCAACAAAGATAATGGACTCGAATAATTTAAAATTCATCATAAATAATAAATCTATCAATGTTTCGTGATTTATCATAAATGATGATAACAGATTCCTTCTATGAGCTCTTCTCATCGGGTTGTTATAAACCACAGTGATCCTCTTTTAGGAACACCTCCAAGGTAATCCACATAAGAAGTTCTTAGAAGAGAGCAACTTGAAAATCTAGGTGCTAGTAGGATTTTCAAATGGAAGAAGGAAAAAGAAGAAATTTATGTGTTTTTAAATGTTCTATGTAGCAATTTTTGCTAAAAAAATATATGTATGGTGGCTATAGCTATAAGGGTTACTTATTCTTTAAATAAACCCTTTTTGGGTCACATTTTGACATTTTAAATCTGCCTTAAGTTAGACCAGAATGGACCTACACATTGGGCCCTATTTAGTCCTATGCGTATAAGCCTTTTAATAGGCTTATGTGTAATTTACTTTAGCCCACGTTCATTAATCCTATGCAGCACTTCTAGGCCCTATTTTGGATTAATAATCACTTTAATTTAAGGCCTTTTAAATATTTTAAAAGCTCATAAAAGTTAGATTCAAGAACAATTAAAATTTAGACTTAATAAGGCCTAAGTCCAAAAACCCTGATTTTTGGACTACACATTAGCAAGTGGGCCCCCAAGCCCATTTGTTTATTTTTTTTCTTCTTAATTCATCTTCTAATGATATCCCATATCATTATAACATTTAATCTCATTGAATTTTCCTTAAACTTCTTTTATGTGTGTGACCTTAAGGGTTTCCAGAATAGCTTGGTAGTACACAGTGAAATTGAGTCCTAGTTTAACTAAGACTCTATAGATTCAATCTTATTGAATTAATGTCAATTCACTAATTGATATATCACTTGTATAGAAGCTAAGAGGCATATTTAGCCATGCATCAGAACTACCTAAGTGCTAGAAAGTCAAGTGATTTGACTTAACCTTTCTATATATAGTTACAGTGAAATAAACTCCTTTCACCATTTTTTAACTTATCTAGTTCTGAGTATGGACTTGTGTCAACTCATAGCTTAACTATGTATGTTTAATTAAGCCTTGGACATATGTTTTAATAATATCACCTTCAAAATGCCTTTAGGGATTCCCATTCACTCATGGCATTTTGCTTTGGCTAAAGATTCTTGAATATAAATTATTCATCAGAACTGTGAGATAAACTCCCTAATGTAATCTGGGTAGTAAATCCTTTATTGATCACTACCCTATCTTCAAATATGTTATGGCATACCTACGCACCTTACTATGTATAATTCTTATTTAAAGTAAAAGCTTTAGAGTCAAAGTATGTCACTCCATATTTAATACAGTTAGTGATTTCAAGTCCAAAGATACTTGCACCACTAATATGATAAGATACTTTCATTGACATAGATTAGGTATCCATGTGAAGATCTCTTAGTAGGCCTTTGATGTACTTAATTCCCAAGTAAGCATCCATATGTTAACTCCAAGTATCTCTATATAACTTATGAGAAATACTACTTGATCCAAATAAGAAGTATAACATGTGTTGATCTATCTATATTAACAATATCTCATCTTGTTAATACTGTGATAAAAAAGATTTAAGTATATCATATTTGCATGCAATAAGAATCTCATATCATGAACATTACATAATTTTTTCTACACTGTGAATATATACTAGGACATTATAACATGATTTAAGACATTGTAAACAATTATAAGTAATATATAAAAATACCATGACATAAAGAGAAATGCTTTATTTTATTAATTCACAAGGTTTAAATACATGAATATTACCTTATTTCAAGAGCTCTAGGGCATACTTCTAGCACCTTTGATGTGCTTAAATGGACAAAACTATTAGAGATCGGTTGTCCCATTGATATGCTTTTATATTGTTAAGTTCCACCATACAAAGAAAAGCTTGCATCAATTTGGGTTGGATCAGCTGATTCCTAATCCCCTATTGGTTAAAGACCAATTACACTCAATCAACATGAGAGAGCATTGTAACCAAAACTAGCATATAAGGCATGCCATATATGGAATTGCATGCTTTAACATATGGTGAATGGCTGTCTAATGTCAATTCACTACATTACTAATGACATATATGTAATGGTATGTGATAACAACAAGAAGATAGATTACCCAAGTATTTTTTTTACTCTAATAGTTAAAATTAATTATTTTAATTTGCATTGCATTATAATGATTAACTTAATTTGCATGAAAGCTGATACGATAGAATGCCTATACCATGCAGTCGAAGCATCTTCTTCTAAAGGTCTATCTAAAGTTTGATTGATGACATGATCCATTCTTAGAGCAATTAGTTCAATATGGTGTACATCCACAATCCTATATAGCTAAGACCTAGTCCAAGCAATATTGAGCCACCTCAATAAGAGTATGTGGCTATCAGAAGTAGACCATTAAGCTAACAAGGAATGCTTAAAAGGTACAATACAATGGATATATCGAGTCTAGAACTGAACATAACACAACTACCTTTGCTAATGCAATGGCTATTTGATGTTCTTGAGAACCCTTGCTTCCTATTAATATCCTTTATGGTAGGATGAAATATGAATGAGGCTTTATTTGAACCCTTACAAAGATGATTAGATGTACGATCAATAACATCAGATTACACTCTTGCCATATGATTAGTTGATGTACCATCCATGAATCTAGGTAGTTTCAACTCACCTCATCCTTATAAAGGTCATTATTTAATATGAATGTTTCATTACTAGAGAAAATGCTTTTGTCGTACACCTCCTTGTATTTGGAACATAAGAGTTTGCATTTATGATGCACAATTTATTTTTTAATATTAAAAATCCTCAAACAATAGTTAGTATTTTCTCATCATTAAGTCCTATGACATCTAAATCTACTGAAGGGATGTTGATAGGCAAAATGAACCCCATCATAATCTATGTCAAATTCAAAAGCATGCATACAAAAGTGGTAGACATAAGCATAGCCATTGAAATATGTTATGTTATCATATATTGTATAATAAAAGAAAACTAATAAGTATATTTTACATCTATGTTTATTAGACTTTGAGTTTATTAAAATATAACTCATAATATTAAACTAACAATTTACAATCTATTATAGGAAATCTCGAATTTCATTACATGATATAAAATAAGTAACTAGCATAAGAAGACATGTAGTTCAAACAAGTACATTGCAATATTACATATTACAATATTATGGCAAACATCGAGGTAAATACTTAACAAAATTATCATCGTCTATATCATTACTAATATCAGGAATGCTACCTTCAATATTGAAGTCAGATTCATCAGAGTAATCTCTGTAGTGGAACTTATCAAGCCTTTCCTCCATTATCCTAATTTCTTTGCTTAGTTTTGCTTAAAGCCTAGAAATCTCCTCACTACTCCCTCTAGGAGTTATTGTAGATTTCATCTTTGGCATAGGCAATACATTGTAAATACAATAAGCTTTTTGCTCACATCTTATCTCTCCTAACCTAATCTAAGTAGGTTCTACTCTGATTTCACATAGGCTAAAATCATCTAATTTGCGACTATGGGAACCATCAAATATATGGCTAGCTCTACTATTACTCTTCTAATATAAAAAGCCTCTTTGTTCCATAGCACACTTGATTATTAGGGTCAACATACCTATCAAGCATGATTCTTCTTCTACTAGACATATCTATTAAATGTAAAATGATAATGTCACCATATTAAAATATGATAAAATATTGCATCACATAAATTAATATTAAATGTGGAACTACATATTTATTTAGGAAATAAAAATATGAATATTCATTGGTTTGATGGCTTACTATGCTTAGACAATTTCTTTGATTATGTCTTGCTTAACAACTTATACTGCATTTTGGTTGTCTATGGGGGTGTGGTAAACATGAATTGACTCGAACTTCAGATTTTTTAGGTTATGTGGGTTGATTAAAAAATTTATAATTTCAATTTTTTGAATCGGGTTAGGTTTATTTGGAGCAAACCCAAATAATCCAACTAGACCAAAATATATATAGTAATTATTTTATTTTTTAGAAAATTTTAAGGATCAAAAGATAATTTGTATGTACAATGTAAAGAAATGGATTATTACTATATTATCCCCAAACTTTTAAATTTTTTTTAAAAATATAGCTAATTATTAAATCTTTAATTCTAACCTTTTTACAATTTTTTTCTTTAAAGTTTTTTCTTTTCCTTAGCTTAATTATTGAAATCTCTTTAATTATTTTGAGAAAGTCAAAAATATATTTCTTGAATTATTAACTTATTAGCCATTTAAAATTTAAATATTCCTTTTTTCTTATCATGATAAAGTGAAAAATATAATAAAAATAATATACTTAGCATTTTTCAAATTAGGGACTAACTTTTTATTTTTAATTATCATGTAAAATTTTATTTATTGAAGATTTGGTTGGATATTTTTATTTTTTTAAAAACTTATGTTGTAATTATTTGAATTTTTTTATAATTATTTTGTATTAAGATATTGTATGGTGATGATATGTATAATTTCTTTTAATTAGTTCGGGTTGTTCGAATTAGGGCTTAAACTAAACTTCGAGTTAGTTTAGGTGAGTGAATGGAGGGAAGTTTGAGTTCGGGTCAATTTTTAACTCGACCAAACCCATGCTCAGGCTTAGTTGTCCCCTCTTTGTTGTGTTAATTTCATTATGAATCTTGCATATTTTAGGCCTACCTTTATATTGTTGTAGCTTTGGATTAGGTATAAATATGGGTATTTCATAATCAGGCCAATATTCTTCATATGCCATCGGATAAAAAGTAGATTTGTAGTAGTTTAATGCTTTGTCTATTTTATAACATTTGTCTACATATTTCCACATGTCTACTTTGGTGTGCATGCATGTTACAATTGCATCATAGCAAGGCATCTTTGTCCCTTGAAACTTACCATATTCACATTTTTTACTTCTAAGATTTACAATCAGTGTATTGCCTCTCTCTTTTTTTTTGCAACATTATACTCTGTCTTCACTTAGAATTACTAAAATCTTTATAATCATAATCCTTAACTATATGACCTCTTGCTTTTAGGCAATGATATTCTATTATTTTCATACATACTATTGTGTACATAACCCTGATGTCATTATTGCTCTATACTTCTTTCTTTTAGCATAAAAACTTAACTAATCAAGTGAAAACATGTTTGACAATCTTTGTGACTAACATTATTTTCAGTCCTTGCAATGCATTATTAAAACTTTTGACGCAATATGTTGTCATTTGACCCTAATTTTAACACCTTTATACCTAATCAATAAACTAGTTCAAGTACAAGATGTCATAATTCTGATTCGATCTTTGATTCTCTTTCATGTCATTTGTACTGCTTATTTAATTCTTTTAGTATGATTATTTTATCAAAAATTTACATACCACTTCAAATTCTCATTAACTATATCACACATATTATCATTTTCAGATAACACATACTTAAACAAGTTAATAATATTATTAATATTTAAGATTCATTAAGTACAACTATCATTTACATTTTTAAGTCATGCACAATTAACTTAAAATTACCATTCATATATATATATATATATATATATATATATATATATATATATATATATATTTTTATTTATAAAAAATTAATATTAAAGAAGGAACAATTTAGAAGTCAAAGATTGTTATAGTTGACTCACCGAACCTCTAGATC
>CANXYI010207481.1:0-12676 GCA_948208565.1 Hura crepitans
CCTAATTTAGTATATGCTCTTAAGAAAAAGAAGCCATTTAATATGCCTCTTTCTCTCTTTAAAGTTGAATGTAAAATATATCAGAATTAGGATCTCCCTACAGAAGTTGAAGGCCTTTAGTCAGAAAAGAGAATATTTCGGTTTTCAGTCCTAACAAAATCAAATTAAAATATCAGAAATTAAAACAAAAAATTTTTATTTAAAATGATATAAGTTTTGTTAAATTTTAGTTAATCCAATCGAATTTGAAAAACAGAACTAAATAATTAAAATTTTAAAAAATTACTAACCGATGAAAAATGAAATTAATCGAACCGAATAACCATTGATTTGACATCCCTAATTTAGTATATGTTCTTAAGAAAAAGAAACCATTTAATATGCCTCTTTCTTTCTTTAAAGTTGAATGTAAAATATCTCAGAATTAGAATCACCCTACAAAGTTGAAGGGCTTTAGTCAGAAAAGAGAATAATTCGGTTTCCGG
Organism: Hura crepitans; assembly: GCA_948208565.1. NCBI lineage: Eukaryota > Viridiplantae > Streptophyta > Magnoliopsida > Malpighiales > Euphorbiaceae > Hura > Hura crepitans. Next base: position 486 of record CANXYI010207481.1, read on the forward strand.
TCATAACAGAAATTAAAACAGAAAATTTTTATTTAAAATGACATAATTGCTATTAAATTTTGGTTAATCAAATTGAACCTGAGAAAACATAACCAAATAATCAAAATTTTAAAAAATTACTAACCGAAACTAAATTGAAAAATAAACTAACCGAACTAACTGAATCACCCTACAAAGTTGAAGGGCTTTAGTCAGAAAAGAGAATAGTTTGGTTTCCGGTCATAACAAAATCAAATTAAAATAACAGAAATTAGAAAATTTTTATTTAAAACGACATAGTTTTTTTAAATTTTGGTTAATCAAATTGAACTTAAAAAAACCGAACCAAATAATCAAAATTCTAAAAAATTATTAACTGAAACTAAATTGAAAAATCAAATTACCGAACCTAGGTTCGGTTCATTTTCAATTATATTCCAACCATGTTTGGTGATAATTTAATGGAAAGAAGAAAGAAAACAATGTTGAGAGTGGGATTTGAACCCACGCCCTTTCGGACCAGAACCTTAATCTGGCGCCTTAGACCAACTCGGCCATCTCAACTTTGACATTGGGGTGAAACTCCTTGGGAAGGCGGTAAATTTACTTGGATGCATTCATTTTACGAAAAAAAAAAAGTCAACCGCTTCTCGAAGGATACTCTAACAGTAAAAACATGCAAAATTAGAGTAAATTTTAGATTCCTCCCTTCCATAATTAATATTGTAATAGGTGCGGTAAACAGGTGGTCGATAAAAAAATAATAATAATAATAATTAACCTATAATAGTTAATCTATAACAAACCAGCTTGGTACTAGATCAGTCAAAATTTCATGATTTTCCACCTATCAATAAATGCCTCACCTAATCAATGTTATAAGACATTTCAAGGTGCTAGTGCTACTGATAAATGATCATAGGAAGAAAAAAAGTAGAGCTTGAATATCTTATACTATGTGGTGTAAACACAAGACTTTTCAGAAGAAATGAATAATGAAGTCATCAACAAATAAGAAGCAATTAAGAGCATAATTAATGACAAAGAACGTCAGAGATTAAGTCTCTTAAGCACTAATCCTAGTTATGCATTAACTTGAAGGTTAATTTTAAGTCTTGCTGGATTTGACAGCTCAAATGCCACTAAATGGTATGACATGATCCATAAATAAAGTTAAGAGATGGTTGTTGTTGTGAAGTAACAATTGATGATAATGGGGCTAGGCCTCTATGCCAGGAACCATTATTCAATTATTCGACTTCAGCTCTACAATAAATTTTTAGAGTTAATGTTTGTTCATGAGTTTCAACTAGATTTTAACTCGCAATCTTTTAATTCCGAAGATAAAATCAATTTTTTGAGTTTCAACATACTATTATCCATTAAAATTAATTCAAAATGCATGTACAAACATAAATTATGATTGTTCAAATATGATTTGAAGGGTTATAGTCGAAATATAGCTCCTCTTTATTATAATTATATATGAAAATGTAACTTATAGGGAAGATATTCATTTATATTATGATTGAGTCAGAGACAAAATCAAATTATAACTCTAGTCTCTAGCAAGCAGCATACAAGGAATTTAGCATTAGATATAAAAAGCAATTTAAAAAATTGCTTTCAATACCTCCTATTTTTTTATACTTCTCATTTTTTAGCTATCATATAATTATTATTTTTTTAAATTAAGAACTGAAAAAGTGAGAAGAATAGAAAATAGAAGAGCAAAATACCTCGAACCTAGATATGTAGTTGCGTCTTTCATGGATATGGTACCACAACGTTAAAATCCATGGCATCACAGCATTAAAGTCAAGGCATATTCTCTGAAATAAAAAATTATAAAGCAATAGAAAAGTGAATAGAAATTCTAAAAAGGGAAAAAAAGAAAGAAAAGTGAATAGAAACAAAATAGCTTCATCGTTTACTTTCACTATTGATCTTGATGAGTTTAAAATGGTTGGAAGTTGACCCATTATAACGTTTCAAGACCAAATGTTAAAATCAAAGATAAAAAAGCATATGCCTTAAAACGCCACTGCCAAGCTATAATGCAGTTGCAGAAGAAAAATTTGGAAAGGGATGTTACCCTTCAGCCATTTATGCATGAACTTATCATTTTTTAAGTTCAAACTGTGTAGGTTAGCTTAACAATTTGAGGCAAAACTTTTAGCTGTTATAAAACATGATTTCAATAGTTAACTACTCAAAGGTTAAGGCTAAGATTCTTACCAATGAACAGTAGAATGGCAATTATGGCACTAAAGCACAACCTTTGGTCTTCTTTATCCGTGTGCACCTCGATTTTTAAGATTGCAATATAAAAATTTTCTTCCTTTCACACCCTGTAGAAACAATAATAATCATAAGAAGAAAAGGTGTTGCTTTTTCAAATATAAAAATAGCAAGAAAGTTACTTTTGGCTAGAGAATTAAGCCCAGACCAGGCCACAATATCAGCTTCTTAGAGCTAATAGAATGCTTAATCAAATGTCAATAGGCCCAAACCTTGTGCAAAACGGGCCACAAATCGGCTATTAATGACGACAGAAACTAGCCACTTAAAAGTAAATGAATTTTATAATGCTTGAATTTCAGAACTGCTTTCATTCATAAATCAAGCTTATAACATGCTCTGATGCACCGAGTCTGTTATATATTTCACGTAAGACAATTTATTTTCAGTTATTTTATTTTTTATTTTACTACATGATGAATTTAAAAATAATGAGGCCAGAATACCATCTACAGAAGTGGCCAAGAGAAATGGTAGGAATTTCCAAAATTTACCTTAGCAATGATAAGGAAAAAAGGGAAAAAATAGTGAAAGAAAGATTTATTTATTCTTCCCATTCAAGTAAGATAATGCAAATTATTTTCAACTCGGCAATTCATATATATACACATATATGAGGCGCTCTATATAAAACATAAACTACTTTGGATTCGTCTATCTTATTTATAATTCAGGAATTAATGCAATGATATGAGAAGATATTTCTTGGTGGGATTGCACCACTTGGTTGACCTTTCATACACACGCACATATATATCTGTCCAATGCCACTATCACAAGAATCTCATGCAAAAAAATTTTTTTAATTCAGATTTGTCTGAGACTAGCAGACATGGACATTCAATATTCGAGCTCCATTTTCTAGGACATTAGATTGTTCAAATATTATAAGCCTTCACAGAATTCAAACCCAGTAAGTGTCTTCCATTGCGTTAAATTTTTTATTCTTCCAGCACGAGTGAACGATTCGTATCATCCAAAAGAGAAGCATAATCTTCGTTTCATTTTAAAATGCACCGTCAACTAATTAATAAAACGACGAAACAACATTGGCAAACTCTAATATATAGTGGCTCTCCACTATTTTCAACGTAACACACCCATTTTACTTCCTAAAAGAATGCATTTATCAGCCAGGTGCATATGACTCCTCTAGTAGGACACTAAATCGAGACCAGCAATGCAACCCGGCATTCAACCGATCCAGCCTCTGTTTTCCTTGGTTCAGACAGGAACCTTTGTCCAGACCGACGGGCTTGGCCAGGTCCAACCAAGCTTAACGACAAAGAGACGCAGATATGTACAAGTTTTCACACAGTAACAGGCAATATGAGGCTGAATATTTAGCATATAATTAAAAGAAGTTGGGTATAAAACCAAAGAACTTAAAGAATAGGCACCGAAGCTGGGTGGTGGTGCCACTTATTCTATTTGTTTTACATGTAGGATGCAATTTCAGTCATGGGTTTTTAATCTTAAAAGTGCCATAGAATTGCTTTTGCTTTAATATTATGTCTTTCCGTCGCTTTCTTTATCAGTCACTCCAAATTCAAGCCACATGTCAACAAATTGCGGAAGGTAAAACATCGGGGTTGATGGGCAACAGCTGTTGGCATATCAAAGAGGTTGACTTGTTTGACACTGTCAATAATACCATGGCATTGGTTTTTGGTGCTTCGACTTGCCAGGACCACAATATGGCAGACAGTGCCCAAAGCCTCCTCGTCCTCCCAAAAGTTGAAAATTATTGCTAATTAAATTTGATTTTATCTCTAAATAAATTTATTACCTGAAAATTATAAGCATTGGGTGCTATTATTGCACAAGCATTGAATGCAGAATACTAATGGTGCTGGTCCCACATAGAGAGGTAATGTTACTGTCTTCTTAGGGGACCTTCATGTGACTTTCACTAGTAAGTGCATGTATTTAAATGCACGACCTCCTTCTTCCCCAACCCCTAACTCCAACTATTTATGCTCTCCCTCCGATGAGTGTGTGTGTGTGCAACTGCTAAAACTATGAAGCAAAGCCTTCATCACGGTATTTTTCTACTCTTCCTTATTTTCCTCCTTTACTCTTCAAAATTATCTGCAAGTCCCGTGACAAGCAAACAAGGTATAGCCTCGTCCGTATATACACTTTCCCATTGCATCTATGTCCTTCCTGCTGCATAGACTATTTTGTTTCAGAGACTGAAATTCTGCATCTTTTGTAGGAAAAGAGGAGCCTAGCCTCAATCAGATGTCCAGTGAAGAGTCCTTTTTGCAAATGGAGGGCAGTGAATTATTTGATGTATATGTATCTCCTCTATGCCATCATAATTTCAATAGAACAACTAGGACTACAGCAAAAACACACATATTGGGCTGCTGACTCTTCATGAGCGCCTGAATTTGTTTGTTCTTTAAGATTAGGCCTTTTAACTTCTATCGTGTCTAAATTGATTATAAAGTATGCGTGCTTAATCTGAGTGAATAAAAGTTAGAGGGTGAATAGATAAAAATAAGAAGCCAAAAAATGTATTATTGCTATATTTTATTATTGGTCTTGTTTTGTAATTGTAATACCTCTTTTCTTTTTTCCCTTTTTTCAGCTAATGTGGTTAGAAAAATGTGAAAGCAGTAGGGATGAAGAATGCTTCAAGAGAAGAATGATGTCAGAGGCTCACTTGGACTATATCTACACTCAGCACCACAAGCCTTGACAATTTCAACTTCATCGATTTTGAAGTCAATCGTTTTCTATTTCCAATATAGGCTAAATTTCTAGCTTATAGTATAATGTTTCCAAGCAGCTAGAATGGATTTTAAGGCTTCTTTATTTTTAATGATAATTTAATCTCTCTGTGTGTTTAAACTGGAAAGCTCAATTTATGATTTCTAAACACAAAGGAATATGAAACCATCAATTTCACCAGAGAGAGGAAGGTAGGGAGGAACGTAATTACAATTTAGGTAGGAAAATTTAAAGTTCCGAAGTTACGTGAAGAGCACCAGAAACTTTGAAATCTTGGCAGTTGAATTCGGGACTAAACAATTAAAGCAACTCAAAATGCAGTTAGCAGTTGTGTTGAGTAATTCTAGTGTCAAATTCAATTGTTTTAAAGTTTTATGGCATTTAATTCTATAGAACTTAAAGCCCTTCTCGTGACAAATTCAAAACTTTTGAACCTTTCAACAATATTTTTAGGTTATACTTTGATGCATAAAGGAGAAAAAAAAAGTTTAAGGTACTAAAGTTGTCAACTTTATCGATCATGCTTTTAGTTCAAGTAGATTTGATATTAGCAAGTTCAGAATAGGCAGTTCAGTCTCTTGTTGGAAGATAATTACAAATCCCATATTCTATAATCTATACTTTCTAGAAATTAAGCAAAGCATCTCAACTTGCCGGAAGATTTTATTCATGCATTACCCCGTTAATCACTTAATCGATTAATTTAAGAATTAATAGTAGACTAGTTACCTTGATATGAGCCCACTCATCAACGGCATATGTCGTATTCAACTTTCAAAAACCAGGGTCAAGCTCCAATTCTGCAATCATATGCTTTTGAGTTAGTGTCTGATCTGCTTCAAGTTGCTAGTAATATGATAGCAAGGAAGACAAAAGAGATATGTTAATTAACAAAGTTATGTTACAGTTGCTCTTGAAGTTTACAAAGTTACGTTACAGTTAGCTATCTAAAGAAACTTGTTATTTTCCACATCTTTTATCCTATTCATATAATGCTTAACTAAATCGGGTCTATAATTAATCCAATGATAAACTGTGGTATATTAAAAGTATTTAGTATTTCGAATAAATAGCAATTTATCATTGAATTAGTGTATAAAGAAATGATATACGAAAAAAAAGTCGTATAGGAAGATTGCGTTCTTCTAAAATGATTAAGCCCTGAGCTAATCTCAACTCTTGCGGACAAAGGCCAGACAAGGATGTGACTCCTGGCTAACCAAATATGAGTAGAACAATTCATATGCTGTCATCACAAACTGCATCATTTAAAATCCACTAAGCAATCTTCCACCCCCATCCAAATTCCAAAAAAAATTCCTCTACTCAATCATCACGGTGGACTAGAGATTAGGCGATTCAAGCCTCACGTGGCCACAAATTGTCCAATTGTTAGTCATCATTAACAAGGAGGAAGACAATCTCATAATATTGGATTAATTCCATTAGACCCACTAATAGTTCATCATTTCTGTTGGTTTCCTTAGCTGGGACCTATATATAAATGTCTCTTGGCTTATGATTTACAGCATACTTGTCAGCCACATGATATAATAATAGGATTCAGTTGTCTTCACATCATAAACACAAATGCACCAGGAAACATCATTTTATAATTAATTCAGAAATATAGCTTTCAATCTAAAAAAGGCGAAGCATATTGAAGGACCATTTCAACACGGATTATGCGAAAAATAGAGAATCCCTGGATCCTGTATCGGATTCTTCATCCCCATTTTGTTCAGCTTTATTACAATTAATTTTAGTTAAGAAGACTATAACTTTGAATTCGAAACTCGCAACCGCAACTTCACCATTTTAAGAAATGTTGGGGAATCAAAGCTTACAATGTTTAATTGTTAGTATTAACTTTAAAGATTGAAAGAGAAAAGCAAAATCAAACAGAACATCTTAAAATTGTAGCGCTACGAAATAACAATCAGAGGATAAAATAAGAGGAACACGATCCAACTAATACCATCAATCCCTAGAAAGCATTAAACTCATATAATTAATGGAGAAAATGACGATTGCCTAAAGAATGTAGACAGTACCTCAACTTTTGAAACTCTGGCAAGTGCAGCGATTTGTATTGGAGGAAAAAGGCGGGAAATTTTGCAGGGGAATTGGGGAAAGAAATCTTTGAGGTTGTGACGTCGTGCTTTCCAAGTTTCAATTCATAAATGTTAGTCTGGTCAGAAAATTGTGGGCCTCTGTTCAAACTAACGCACTAACCACTACGGCATGGTTGCTTGCTGGGTCATTATAAAGCTCAATGTACACTGTACAGCCCAGCTCTTCCATTGGAGTGAACATTGACCAAAAAAAAACGGCAATGGGTCAATTACTGCCTCAAATTCCGTTTTTCTGCCTTCTTAAAATTTAATTATTTATTATAATCGATCATATTTTAAAAAATATAAATTTAATAATAAATATTTTAATATATAATAATATCGAATAAATAAATTTAAAAAAAGCGATAAAAAATTTAAACTCAAAATAATCAATTTCACCGTTAGCCCTGTCCAAATAATCGGTTCGGTTCAGAATCGAACCGAAATTTTAAAATTTTAAGAATTGAATCGAAATTTTTATAAGAATCGAATCGAAAAAATTAATTTTTTTATAGAACCGAATAAAAAAAATCGAATTAACCGAAATTTTATATAATTTTTATTTTTTTATATATAAAACTCCAAAAACGACGCCGTTTTATATCAAAATGATACTGTTTTATATCAAAATAATGTCGTTTTAATAAGTTCGGTTGGTTCGATTCTTTCAGTTTTTACCCTTCAAAAACCGAACCGAACCGATTAAACCGAAATTACTGTACAAAACCGAACCGAAAAAACAGAACCAAATAGACTAAATTGTCAAATTTTCGGTTCGATTTTGCACAGTCCTATTCACCGTATTCCAAACAGTCACCTATTAGAATTATTTTTGAGAGAATATTAGTTTGTTGCAATGATGTAATCTTTGATTTTGATCAAATTAGAAATGAGATCAATATTTAACATAACAAGTGGGATATATCAAAGCAAAAAAGAAATACCCAAGAAGGAACAAGCCATCGCCATAGAATATTATCATCCAACGTACGATTTTCCCAAAAAAAAAAGGTCTAGATATAGAAATAAAATTAAAAATGAAATAGAAAAGGACTTGATCATGTGTATATTATTTAAACTATGACCATGAAAAATGCCAAAGTCAAGAACAAGTCGAAGTCAAGTCATGCATTCAGTCTCTCCCGTTAATCTCCTATTGTGAATCTTTGTTAATTTTGCTTTACTTCTTTTTATTTATTTATTTTTTTATAATTTTAGAGTTAGTACTTTAAAGGAAAAATAAAGTATTAGTATGGAAATTATATTTTTTAATTTAATTATTACGTATTATATCAACAATTCTAATTCTTTTTTAATTTCTGTACTTTTCGAATTTGAAGTTGGAAAGTTTAGAATGTGCATTTTGGATATGGAATGTTAACTACTAAAATAAATAAATACCAATGATTTCATTCATAGATTAATTAATTTCATATACTTTCTTAATTAACTTCTAATTGATTTTATCACTCTCATTCTTGAAATTATTGAAATATGTTGATATATTTTGTGATAATTTGAATAATTTTTTGTATTTATTTTATTACAGAGATAAATTCTTAATTATTATATATTATATAGGATAAGGATTTGATCATTTGACAAATAATAATACTGCATGGAAGATGACAGGAAAAAATGTGTATGGCATATTATTGACAAAAATTTCCAAAGAAAAAGAGAAAAATATGGAAAAAATAAAAAGTAAAACTAACAAATAGAAAAAAAGTCATCATAGTCCATAGGGAGAGCCCATAAAGAAAAACACAATTTTCTAATATCTTGGCTTTGTTTCCTTCATTCTCTGCTCGTTTTCTTCTTCTAATTCGTTTTCGACTTCCCTATTATTCTCTCCTTCCTCCATACCCACCTCAAGATCTCTAATGCCGATCCAAGAAACAATCTTTATCAACTAAACAAGAAAATCCTTATTCTTCAATTTCAATACATGGCTTCGTTTCAATTCCGCCACGGATTTTCCAAGTCACAAATGTGTCTCCAAAAGATTTTACAAATCATTGCTTCATACCCATCTCAAGAAACCTCAAAAGAATCGTCTCCGATTCCTCAAGTTCTTGAATTCGAAGTAGCAGGGAATAGAGGCCTGGGCATCGATTTAAACATGGAGTTTCTTCCGTGGACGGAAGCTGATGATTTAGAGAGTTTAACTGCTCTCAGCCATGATTCTGCGGTGGATTTTGTCGCGGAGAGAAGCTCATCGGAAGGAGAATGTGATATTCCAAAGTCAGTTCAAGGAATTGTTAAAGAATCCGAAAGAATGGAAGTCAAAGAAAAGGATTTTCTTGACCAAGGAGTAAAAGAGTCGCCGGAGATTCAAGAAGAGGAAAAAAAGAGCAAGACCGGTAATTGCTTTTCGCTTCTCGTTGAAGCAGCAGAAATGGTTTCTGGCAACTCGAAAGATACGGAAGAGAAGCCTCAAATTCAAGAAAAAGAATCAGAAGCAGTTACAAGTGACGGTGGACAGCCGGCGGTGGAGAATATATCACCGGTAGTGAGATCAAAGAGAGGGAGAAGCCAGGTGCTGCCGTCAAGATATAGAGACTCCGTAATTGAGCCGTGGAAAAGGCCGCCACGGCCACCGAGACCAGCAGCCTCAGCCATGGTTTCCACGAAACGAGGTAGATTTAATAATCAGAAAAGGTGATTATTTTTTTATCACGAGTAAAAGGTTAAAATGAAGGTAAAAAGTATTTTTCATTTTTTTTTATTTAAGTGTTTGGTACTTTTTTTTTCTTTTTCTTTTCTTGTAATAGATATCTCTAATATTTTATACGCTTGAATTTGAGATTTTTCAGTATATTATAATTAATTTTTTAATACTGTTTGGTAGTTTTTAAAATTGCAAAAAAAAAAAAAGCAGTAATATTATTATACTTTTTATTAAGAGGGAAGTGATGTCTTTCTTAAATTTAGGTTAATTTAAGATGTATTTTTTCTATTTTTTAATTATAAATTTAGTTTCTCTTTTTTTTAAAGAAAAATTGGTGTAATTAAATTATATTATCTAAAAAAATATGTGGTAGAGTGGAAGTAGAAGCACAGATGAGAGGAATCAATGGAGAATACTTTTGTTGATTTGATTCCATATTGCTTTGGAATGCATTTCTTTGCTTTTATATATAATACATATCTTTAGAAGAAGAACACATGAGAGTTTTAATCTTGCTAAGTATTTTTTTAATTATTTTCTAATTTTATTAGTAATCAAAAAATATTATTTTATTTTAACTAATAAGTTTGAAACTAATCAAAATTCTATGAATAAAAATTTATAAAAATCGATAAAAATTAATTTTAATATAACGAAAGTTCTTAAATTCGAGTTTCACTTCCTTTTTAACTCTATTCGATACAAATTCTTAATTAATGTGTAGATTGATACATAGATTCCTAGACATAATGGGTTGAAGAAATTTCATTGTAGGTTATTATTTTCTAATGTATGGGGAAAAATGGCAAAATGCATGAAATTGAAAAAAAATATATATCCAAAGCTTATTTCCTCATTTTCTTTTTTTTTCTTTTTTAAGCTATCTTATTTTTAGATATTGATATAATATATTAAGTTTAATATATTTTAAAATTTAATTATTCATAATTAACGATTAGATTTTAAAAATATATTAATATGGTAATTTTTATAATTAATGAGCTTATTTTTCAATATTTCAATATTTGATAGATTTTATATAATCATTACAGCAACGAATTATTTTAAGTCTTTAGTAATTTTTGTATAATTATCATATTATTAAATAATTGATATTTGACTGAATAAATGCGTAGAATTTTAATTATTATGAAATGATAATACAGAAATTTAATATGTATTTTTTTCAAAAGAAAAAGGGAAGAAATTTTTGGTAGCTCCGAGGGAGCCCCCCCGTGTCGCTAGCTACAAGACATGGAAATTTGAATTGACTATCATCATATTATGCTGTGACCGAAAATCTGAATAGATGGCGATAATTGTGAGCACAACAATTTTTTTATACCAAAAATATTATATATTTTTTTATTGAAAAAATGTATTATTTTTTAAATTTATTTTATTTTTCGAGTTATTTTTTAAATAAAATATTTTTATAATTATTTAAAATGATATTTAAATACTTGTAATTATTAAAAATGGTGTAAAAATATCTTTATAATAGTTAAAATTAATGTTAAAATGCTTATATTATTGAACACTTATATAAATATTTTAGCATTATTTTTAATAATTAGAAGAATATTTTTGCTCCAAAAATAATTTAAAAAATAAAATAAAATTCCGAGATAAACTTTGTGAACAAAATAATACATTTTTCTTTTTTATTTATTACAATACAAATATTTAAATGAATCAAAATATTTATTTTTAGTTTAAACTTATAAATACCGTAGAAAGTAATAAAAAAATAGATAACACTCCTTTTTTCTATACGGTTTTTCTTTTAAAAAAATGGTTGATTAAATTTATATTTTATTAGTCAAATTTTTATTTTAAAAGTTTTTTTTATATATAATTACATCATTTTGAGAGTAAATAGAAATTTATCAACCAATTTATATATATTTTATATTTTAATTTTGACTTAATATATGATTTGACTCCTAAACATGTATTAGATATTAAAAACGGTCCGTGATTTTGGCACTTAGACTTTAATTTTAAATTATTAATTTAGCATTTATGCACATTTAAACGCTAGCATGGACATATAGGTTTAATTTATATACCTCAAGAATGTTATTTTGTAAATTATACAAACATTTTACTTAAGTAGATGAATTTTTACAGGTCATTGAAAAATTAAGTGATATATAAAATTTACCAAACTCCTAATGGTTCTTTATTATCCTCGCCTTTATGACTTTAATTCTTTTTTTTAATTTTGAAGTGAATGCTATAGATTATCTTTATGGTCAAATTAAGAGCAAACCGACGTTTATCGGGTCCCTAGCCTTTTTTCTAAAATTTTTTTGAAAAGTTTATTTTTTGCCTTTTAGGATTTTTTTTTTTGTGCAAATTACTCCCTTAATTCTTTTTAT
>CANXYI010207699.1:0-12339 GCA_948208565.1 Hura crepitans
CATACAGTACAGCATTCAATCCTCAAACAAATGGTCAATCAGAGAGAGTAATATAGGTACTAGAAGACATGTTACATAGCTATGCCATTGAGTTTAAAGGTAGTTGGGATCAGCATTTAGCATTATCTAAATTTGCATACAACAATAACCATCAGGCTAGCTTAGGAATGGCACTATATAAAGCCTTGTATGGTCACCGATGTAGAACTCCTCTTTGTTATAGTGAAGTGGGAGAGAACAAGATAATTAGGTCTGATTTGATTAGGGATGTTGAGGAGAAAGTGAAAGTCATTAGGGAAAGGTTGAAAGTTACCTCAGATAGATAGAAGTCCTGTGCAGATTTGAAAAGAAGAGACATTGAGTATGAATTTGGGGAACAGGTGTTCTTGAAAGTATTGTTATGGAAGAAGATACTCCGATTTGGCAAGAAGGGAAAGTTTAATCCAAAATTTATTATACCCTACGAGATCATAGAAAGAGTGGGTCCTTTGGTATATAGACTTGCCTTGCCACCTGAGTTGCTGCAGATACATGATGTTTTTCATGTATCGATGTTGAGGTGATACCGATCAGATCCATCACACATTATTGCTGCAGAGGAGATCCAAGTTTAACCAAACTTAATGTATGAAAAGGAACTAGTGAAGATCCTAGCAAATGACATGAAGTAGCTAAGAAACAAGTCAATCCCACTAGTGAAGGTGTTAAGGAGGCACCACAATAAAACTGAGGTGACGTAGGAAATTAAGGAGCAAATGTGGATGCAATATCCTCACCTTTTTTGCATAGGTAATTTTGAGGATGAAATTTCTTAAAAGGGGAAGGATTATAACACCCATAGGTCAAGGTCTTATAAATAGTATCTTTTAGGCCCGAGTGATGTTCCCTGCGATGCGAGGTATCGCTATGAGTCTAATAAGGGGTGTATTGGTCATAAAACTTTAGTTGGCCCAAAAATGGGTAAAACAAATAAATTTAAAAATTTAACAAAACCAATAAATCATTTCGGGTCGAGAACTAGTGTATGAGGAGATAAAATGAGTTTGTACCGAGACCGCCTCAAGATGTGCCCAAACGAACTCAAAAATACCATACCTTGAATCTCAAAAATTCCAATGAGTATGGTGGAGAAGGAATTTTAAATTTTTGAGGTTGTTAGATATTTTTTCTGAATATTTTATTCTGGCGAGTGAATAGTGTCAAAAAGTCAACTATTGAATTTTGACTTGAAATTTTATGTGGGCCTTAGTTACACTAATTGAGGAATTTTAGTATGAAAATGAGAATTTTTGGGAGTCTAGAGAATTTTCTATGAATTTCTGAAGCTAAAAATGACATAGGGTGAATATTAGCCATTAGATTGCCACGTGTCACGATCTAAGGTAGCAACCTGGCCCTATATAAGGGGTTACACATGTGAATGACTCACATATGCCACCAAGTCTTTTTCAACCTAGAGAAAGCCCTAAAGCTGATGCCATTTCTCTCTCCTTTACCATTCTTTTCTTTAATTTTCTCTCTCCTCTCTCCTCTAAACCACACAAAACTTATATGAAATCTTAACTCCATAGTTCATAGATCCTATCTAATAGAATTAAGAAAATGAGCTTAGATTGTGAGATTTGTCACTTGGGTGAATAGTGATATTTTCTTGTGTAAGTGTCCTTAACCCATTTTTTATGTTTGATATAGGTAGATTAAGGTATTCTAATAGTAACCATGGTTTTAGATTTCAATTTGAAGCTATAGGGAATTTTTGAGAATTTTTCTAATGAGAAATCGTGTATGTTTAGGTACTAAGGATCCAAGTGAGGGAGACCAAGCATACAAGCCTCAAAGTGGTAGGGAAAAGGGTGTTTTCACACCCTAGGTATATGGAATGGATTCAAATTTTATATTCCTATGTGTTTGCCATGATTAAGTGTGTGTATCTTGTATGGAAGTTCTTGTTCATGGGTTTGCATGGTGATAGTGTAAAATGGTGTTATGACAATGTTAATAGCATTAAAATACTAGGTTTGGCATGTTAGATTTGGAAGAAATTCACATGGATAGGCGTGTGCTTATCTTGGTCGAATAGAGTGTATAATGGTTTATGGCATGTTTGATCATATGTATGATATATTATGTGAGGAAATGGCATGTAAATGGAGTGTAGAAATCACAAGTGAAAATGAATAATAATGTTGACTTATTTGGCATAAAAATGGCATGAAATTTTAACTTATTTGAATAGAGGCATTATGTCTTGAAATATGGTATAGTTATATACCTTATAATTTGGATTTGGCATATGCAAGAATGTATGAAGAAATGATAAAAAAAAAATGAGAGTTGGAAGGCATGATTTATGAAAGGCATAAAATATAAAATTGAGCAAATGAATAGTGTCAATTGCGTAAAATGACTATATGAATAGTAACTTTGCGACTATAGGTAAATTATGATATTTTGTGTGCATTTCATCATGACATGTAACTTAATGGTATAATAGACATAGGAGGTGATAATATTAAGATAAACAGTTGAATTTAGTAATTGGCCCATCAGTTAGACACCCACTAGATAGGTTGACCGATCAACTAGGGAGTTCGCAGCTGCTAAGCAATTTGGTCCTTTTAGGCCCACTGCTGTGTGTTGGATGTGGTGGGTGCAGCCGTCGAGGTTTTGAGATGAACCCTTGCACATTAGGGTATTAAGAGGTCCACTTGGGTTGATCCCTACTACCCATTTTTCTGTCAGTGGATATTAGGAGGTCCTATAGGGCTACTCCCTGCTATCCACCTATGATTGTTGTTAATGTGACTCGGGATATTGGGAGGTCCCACGGGGTTAATCCTTGCTATCTTGTTTGTAAATATTAGGAGGTCTATGGACTAATCCCTACTATCTGCCAGTCTGATATTGGGAGGCCTACGGACTAATCCCTACTATCGGGTAAGGCAGGTGCAGCTACCGAGGTCTAAAATATGGGCCACTGCATAGGATAGTTCTCGTTATCCGGTGTCTTAAAGAGTTATTTGTCTATCATGGGCTTAAATTATAATGAATTGGACTAAAAAATAAATAAGTAGATTCAGACTTGATTAAAGAACTAGACATATTTGCATAGGACAATGGCATCTAGAATTGTGTGTTGCATGTTGCATGTGTGTGTACTATGACATATTTTATTTGTTCTATTCCACTACTAAGTTTTATACTCAGTGTGTCGGTGTTCCGATGCGTAGGCTACAGCTTAAGAGACAACAAGCTTCAGATGACCCCAGTGTAGTTGTCTCTGAGTCTTTTGGTATATTTTGCTTTTCTTTTGAGTTACTATAGTATGCACTCATGTATATATGAAGTGTGGTTTATGGGTTATATATTAAACTGATGTTGAAAAACTAATGTGTATGTAGAATTTTGTCTATTAATGTTAATTTCCTTATTTATATATGTGTGTTGATGGATTTGAGACCCTATATTCTATGATATGTGTGATGCTATATGATGTTGATTAGGAGGACTAAAAGGGTCCAAAGATAAGGAGTGATGGTGAAATGTCTTTAGAAGTGGTTTTCTTATAAGTTCTGCCCAATTGTCAGTGAATGTCTGGTAGTCTTAATTTGGGGTTTTAGTAGACTAAAATAGACAGTAATAAAAGGATAAATAATCAGAAGGGCATAATGGGTAGTTTAGGTCAAAGTTTGTCAGGCTTAGGTAGAAGTTCAATGAAAGGCTCCTAGGAAAATCCAAGGATGTGTGACCTCATGAGAAGTAGCACACCTTGCCTGTTTCCTATAGAAATGGGTAGGGGGTGTTATGCTTCCCCTCTTTAAGAATTTTTTTTCCATGAAATTATACCTGGTTCAAAAATCTAATGCCAAAAAATGCCAAGGTTAAGAATAGTACTTTCTTAGACTAGAATATTATTCTTGAGGCCTAAGGTATATTGAAGCAATTGGATGAAAGTATTAATTACAATAAATTTTTAGGTGGACTTTGAAATGAAAATCAAATCATTAAAGTGGTTAAAAATGCAAATAAAGTTTTTACTATAGTGTCATGTATGTAGTGAGCTAGTTATAGTTAAGCCATAAAAATATCTTATTTTAGCTCAAATTGACTCAAGATTGATATAACTTGATACTTAAATATTCCAACTTGTTTATTCACATTAGAATTGTAATTTTTGGATATTAAGAAGTATTTTTTTAAAAAAAAAATTGAACAAGGATAAAAGTTATGTTTTTAATCATTTTTTTCTAATTTTGAGCATGTGTTCAAAGAGGCATTAAGGGTTTGATTTATCTGATTTTTGGGAATTATATAAATGATTAATTATGGTGTTGACAATTTTCTAAGAGAGGTTAAAATGAAAAAATTATACTGGCCATTGGATTTTAATGAACGAAGATATAAGGCATTGGTTGAGAGGTGTAAAAAGTGTCAAGATTTCACTATTCTTGGTCAAACTAATAACAGTGTCATCTTCCCCATTCTTTTCCTCTCTAATTGATAGAACAATAAGGGGTTTCCTCATATATTTCTTCTTTGTCCACTATCCAAAATCACCTTTAATTTATTATCTAACTTAAAATTCTACACCTCAAAGACTTCAAAAGACTAATTCTAGTAAGAAACTCAAGAGAAAATGATGGATTTTCATGGCGAAAATGTAAAGTGAATAGTAATCCATTTTTTTAGGTAAAATTTTTTAGGTATTCATATTTTTTTAGTGTTCTTTAGGTGCCCAAAAACATGTTTCTTTAGTTAGTTTTGATTTTCATTGTGTAAATGATTTTATAAAGATTTTTATGTAATGGGCATGCTTATATTTGTATAGCAAAGTGAGAGAGGAAAGGGTAAGGGCAAGCATAAGGCCTAAACAAACTTATTCAGTGTATTTTGGTCTCAAAGTAAGTGTAATCAAAGTAATTTATGATGTGTGTGCATGTGCACTAATGAAAAAGTATGTGTAATAGTGTACAAAAATGTGATAATAGCATGTAATAATGTTGAATGCTTATGAATTATGTTATGTGAACTTATGTATTTGCTTCTTGTGCCTTTGAAGTGTTTAATTAAAGTTGGATGTGAATATGAGCTTAATGGCCAACTGGCCTAAAGTGTATGCATGTGTGCTATGAATTATAAATGTACATGAGGTTGAATACTTATGGATTTTGATAGGTGACTATGAGAGCATTGTATGATTTATTGAGATAATACATGAATGATGGAATTATATGAATGTATGATGGTTGAATAATGGTTAGAGTTTGTCATGAGGTTTTGGTGACTACTTATGTGATGTTGGTTGAATATAAGCATATGTTGATGAAAAATTGCCTAATGAGTTGTAATTATGTACAAATTTATGCTAGACAATGAAAATGGCTCCGTTAATATGTAATACATGTTGAGCCTGAATTGTCCTCTACATGTACTTGATGTAGTTGGAGGCCAATTGTTTCATTATTATGTTCATTGTAATTAGTTAATAATAAGGCTGAAATTTAGGGATGTTATGAAATAATTGTATTCATGTGGCCATGACTTAAATATGTATGTTACTTATGACATGATAGGAAGTCCTAACTTATTCTTACCAGTTTTTAGAATATAGGTGTTCATATTATTGGAAATGTGCCTATGATGTGTATGTATGGTTTGTGACATATAACTATAATGAAGACTAATGCTTTTCTTCATTTAGTCATTCATTGACTAAATAATCTCTAAAATCTACCTTAAGTTATGTTAATAAGGTGAAATGAAAATAAATATGGTGGTTAGCCTTTACATGTAAACAACTTAGATTTGATAAGTTGACTAGCAAAGTTGGGGTTTAGTAGTTGCTTGGGTACTTCTATACCCAACTTCATGACATATGGGTCTTATATTGATATTTGTGACCTACATGTCTAATAATGATGTTACTAGGTCATTATGCTCCGATGGCCTCCGGTTCCATGTGTTAGGTCTTTATGGTTATGATGACCTTTGGGTCTATGTTCCTTTATATTTGCTATTTTACTGGCCTCAATGGCCTAGGTGTCTACCTTATTGAGTATAGCTTATGTGCTTCCTTAATTATAGGCATAAGATATGTTTAACGTTAAAGCTTAATATATAGAGCTAATAATTATAAAGCTGATAGTCATTTCTTGATGATATATTCTCGATGATGTATATAATTTATGAAGGTTGAGATACACACATGTATTATATTTTAAGATTATATCATACATACATTATAACTACATATTTATCATTATGTATATGCATCTATGATTGTTAATGAGTGCATATAAATTTCCTAGGTTACACCACTAAGCATTCACTTAGTGTATTGCATTTTTTGCAATGCATAGGTAAAAAGGATTGCTTAAGCTAATGCCTCGATACAACTAGAAGATCAAAAGAAGGCTTTTCTTTTGGTATTTTATTACATACATAAATTATATGATGTACATAGGTTATGTGAGCTCATATGATGCATTTAAGGAAATTGGGCCTAAATTGTAATAGTAGCTATTTTTTAAATTTTTTGAGTATTTTGTAATTATAACTTGAGATGTTTGAGATGTTTTCACTTCTATGATATCTCTTTCTTGAAATTGAATATGATGTTTAAGATAATGCATGTTTAGAGTGATCAAAGGATCATCGATGTGAAGGATTGAGATTGTTTTGCTATAGCAGTGCTTTTCTTCATGCATGTTACCATTCATATTGGGAATAATGTCCTGGAATAACCGTTATGTTGCTAGTTTGTGAGTAAGAGGATTTCTTAATTTTTTTTCATAAAATAAATGTTTTTTATAATTCACATTTTTATAACTTCTACTATTTAATAAAAGGAATTTTAACCAAGCCATTTACATGTTAAAGTTGTGTTAGTTTGGATGACGCTTTGTGTGTTGCTCTTTTTTCAAGTTCACAAACTGGATCAAGTAAGGGTTGTCACATTTGGTGTTATTATAGCTTTGATTTAGCCAATCCATTGTAACATATAAGTGCCTTTGGATTGAGTTCGTGCATCACATAATTTATTTGTACTAAGGCTTATAATTTGTTCTTTATCTTATATATCAACAATGAGTCAATCTTTACCATTAGGCGATGAGGAATTTGAAAGCCATGCTCCAACTAAAGGTAGTAAAGAGGCTACTGGGTCTGAGTATATTACTCAAAGTGATGCTATGTAGGCATCATTAGTGGCATATTTAGCATTAATTTTTCTTCAAGAGATGTTATAGCTATTAAGATAGGCCATAATGGTAGCAACTCCACCTCCATAACAAGTTTAGCAACCACCACTACCACCTTGAGCTCTCTAAAAGGCATACCAAAAGATGATAAAAAAAAAAGGATAAGGGTTGAAGACTTCAAGGGCAAAGGAGTGGCAAATGTTAGTAGGGTAGAGTACTAATTAGACAAGACTATCTAGATCATACAGCAGCTAAAATACATTCCTGAGGTCATTTCTGCAACCTCTCTTCTATATAAGAAAGCCTTTAGGTGGTGGGAGGCGATGACCTAGAATAAAGATGAGGTAGATTTAACATGGGATTTCTCATTGGAATAGTTTTAGAAGAAGTATATCATTAAACACTACCAAAATATCAAAAGGCAAGACTTTATGGATATGAAATAAGGTTAAAGATCTATATCATAATATGAGAAGCATTTTGCCATACCGAGCCAATATGCTAAAGATATGGTACAAATAGAAACTGACAAATGTAAAGGATTTGAGAAGGGGTTTAATATGAAGATTGAGATGTAGATAGCTCTAATAAAGATCAGAGATATTTTAGCATTAGTGGTAGCTTGTCACACTATAGAGGAATTTAAGAAGGAAGGGCGTAAGCCTTACCAAAAGAAAAGATCATTTGGCTAAAGAGCAGGTATTATAACCTAATATTTTGAAAAGAAGTTTAAGGGTAATTAGATGTGCATAGCAGTAGTCCCACAGGCAGGGCCAATCACAAAAATAGGCCAAGCTAATAATATTAAAGCCAAGTAGCAAGCTTAGGGTGCTAATGCCTTAGTCTTTAAGTCTAAGAGTAATATAGTGCCCTAGTGCTAGACATGTCATAGAAGACACAGGAGCATTAGAAGTCTATGCTTGGAGTTAGTTTTTGGTGTGGCTTAACGGGTCATTTACTTGGAGATTATTAAAAATAGCATGATGATGGGCAAGGAACTACACATGTTTTTACTTGAGGATAAAGAGGAGATAAAAGAAAAGTTATAGAGGGTACTTAGTGCCAAATTAGAGAGTTGAGCAGAGTTAAGAGCACCTGCAAGGCAGTACGCTATTAGACACTAGGAGGAGATAAATTTGCATAAAGTGCTAGTTGATACCTTTCTTCTCTTTCATTTTTCTACATTAGCATTGATAGATTTAAGGTTTACACACTCATATATATACACTACATGGGCACAAGACTAAGGGTTAGCATTAGAACTTCTTGGCTTAGAGATTATGTTTAGTAGCCTTAGAGGCTAGCATGTTATAGTAAAAAGGGTTTGCAAAGAGTGTGCCCTGATAGTGCAAAGATATGTGCTTTTAGCAAAACTCATTGAGATACATTTTGATGATTTTGACTTAATCTTGGGCATGGATTGATTATTTAAGAATTAAGCAAGTTTGAATTGTAAACAGAAGTAGATATCTCTCAAGTTTAGTGATAGGATAGAGATAATAGTTATAGGTGAAAGGATAGACTTTTTATCCAAAGTTATATTAGCTGTTACATTTAAGATGATGTTGAGAAAGGGTTGTTAATCCTTCTTGGCACAAATGTATGATACCAGAAAAAAAAAAACCAAATATGGGCCATATGCCGTGGTGTTAGAGTGTAACGACTCAAAAATCCTGACCCTCATAAACAGTACTTCCCAAGGTGAATAGTGCTACTTGAAACCCAAGTCACACTAAATGTACTGACGAGTAGTATTAATTATGAGAGAATTTTAAGCAAAGTTTAAAGCCAATTTGAAGTTGTTTGGATAGTTAAAAACGTTAAGTAAGAATTTACGATGGTGTCTTGTGAATAGTGCTGTAGGCAAAGCTGAACCGCAAATAAAATAAAAAGTTGCTCAAAATAATCTAAAAATATTACAACCTAATACTTAAATATTTCAAATAGTCCATTAGCTTTGGAATTGGAATTTTTTGAGATCGAAAAGTATTTTTACTAAATTTTTTGGAAATAAAATGCATTAATTTTTTTGGTTTTCTTCATTTTTCAAGCTTGATGTTTTGAAGGTTTTTAGATGAGGAATTTATCTAATTTTGGGGACAAAAATGAGGGGATATCAACACTCTTATCGATTATAATAATTTTTCAAATGAAGGAAAAATTCAAATTTTAAAAAATTATAAATAGGGAGGAAATGGAAATTCTTTCCGTTTCCATTCGCTAACATAACAAATCCTTCCGCATCTCCATTGAAAAACTGTGACCCTTCCTCCTCCCTTCTCTCTTTTGATTTCTTCCTCCATAATAACACCTATCCAAAAAAAATATACCTGTATTGAAGAGCATCTTGAGACAAGTCCATGGACACCAAAATCACCGTGAACAGTGGAGTATTTTGAGAGAAAAATCGAGAAGATTCTCGAGGTGAATAGTAACCTCTTGATGCTTGGGTTTTTCTTTTTCACTAATTTTATTTTTCATGGGTTCCTAGGGTGTCGTAGAGCTTATATCTATGCTTAAAATATATTTTTAACTTGTATATTATTTTATATTAATTTTTTTCATTTTTGTGTCCTTCTATATTCGTAGGTGAGGCATCGTGTCGAGCCTCTTGAGGTAAGGAGAAGGCTTAGGCCAGCTTTGGGCTTTCCGTACGACCTATTTTGGTATGTGTAATCACATTAATTTAGAGTAAATATGCATGAATTTTAATATGTCATATAGTTCTATAATAGTAAAAATTGCTATTAGTTGCATAAATGCCTAATAAAATGATATGGTTGATTAAAATGTGATTGTTTGATGTTACATATATGTAATGTGATGGCTAAAACATGATATGCATGTGTGATGCACATTTATAGAGTAATTAAGGAATAAATGGCACTATGTGAGTTTTAGGCACATAGTGATGTTGTATGTAACTAAGGTGATTATATGTGTGTAACATTTATGAAAGTTATTACATGGCATGAATGCGATGCATGGTGAATGTTTGTGGGCCAAATGGTCCTTAAATGATGCAATATTCATTTATGTGATTATATGACCTTATAATGTCATTATATGATGTTAATACTAAAATAACCATATATAATCGATTAGAAGAACATAGATGTAATTTTAGGCATTTAAACATAACATATAATTGTCAATGTATATAATGTTTGCGTTTTTATGGCCTTGGGCATGTTAAGGCCGAATTTCGTGTATGTAAGCCATATTTGCATATTCATGAATTATGTGCGTAAATAACTTAGATGGAATGTTTTATTCTTAAATGCCATTTCGAATGTGCATTTATGATGACTATAATATGTGTGCATGCTTAGTAATGGTCTAATGCAAATTTAAAAGTTGTATGAGTTAATGCCATGAATATAGCGATAAAATGCATGTTTATTGCTAAAATACTAATATTATGTAAGAAATGGTAAATAATGCGATATGTGATTATTGTGCATAACTATGATGCATTAGACACTTTAATACATGTTAATGATGAAAGAAATGATAAAATGTGTGATTTTAAAGCTGAATGAGTTTTCTAATTTTTACACGTAGGTTATATGGCTACTCGATGTTTTTGAGCTTGTGTAAGCCCATTTTGGCAATATTATATTTTACTTAACATATGTTGCTTAGCTTGATTGTTTAGGCCCCATTGAGATGCGAAAATGGCCATTGGGATGCATGTATGCGTGAGATCACAATAATTATGTTATCCATTAAAATGGTTAAAATTGTGATAATAAACTAGTTTAATGATGGCTATACAGTTAGACAACCTAGTATGGATAGGTTGACAGGTCAAGTAGGATCAGCAACTGTAATGTTTACCTTTGAGTAGTAGGCTTACAAGTCAGATGCATTTTTTTACTAATGGGCACCAAACTTTGAAGCCACTATTTAGCACTACATATGTGCGAGCCTTTGGGTTAATGCATTTTGTATCTACAGATACCAATGCCATCGAGCTGTTATCCGCTATCTAGCCTTGGATAGTTATCACTTTAGTATGGGCATAAATTAAACAAAATAATTATAATAAAAAGGATAAATGTGGATTTTTCCTAATTAAGTGTAAAATAATGTTAGGAGCATTTTAAATGATGCATTATGTGTGCCATTTATGTTTTTCATATAATTTTGGGTTAAACCCATTTATATGATGTACGTGGGACAATGTGGAGTTTTTTACTTGTAATATTGATAGGTTAATGCATATAGGGTTTTAGAACCTGAATATGCAGAAATGACACGTATGTATGGTAATGGATCATAATATATGTTTTTTTATGCTCGTTGCCATGCAAAAGAAAACATATCTATATTTATGAAAAATACATTAATACTTCATGCATAATGGTTGTTTTTAGTTATGTTAACAACAATTCAGTTGTGATTATGGATATAATATAGTTTTTGAGTTATTAAAGGCAAGTAAGTGCTCAGTTTGCATAATTATGTTGTTATCATAATGTGTGCATATGTATGGTTTGAAATATCTCACTAGATGCATGTTGCATTAATGTATGCTTAAATTGCTATACCTAGTTAAAGTGATTACACCACTAAGCAAAAGCTTAATGCAATGCTTGTTTGCGATGTGTAGGTTACAGTGCAGTAGATTAGAGCTAAAGATTCTACATCATAAGAGACTTTTAAAGATAGCCCCTATATGGCCATTTTTTATCATTTTATAATAGTGTAATGATGTAAATGTAATATTAGTAGTGTGCTCTTGCGATTCTAGAGGGATTAGGCCTAATCTATAACATTGGTTGTTTTTGTAACTAAAACTGTAATATTATAAAAGCTTTATTTTTCTCGCATGAATTGTGTGATGAATTGTGAAATTGCATGTGAGAATGCTATTTGAGTTGAGCTTGAGGCTCTGTGTTTTCTGATGAAGTTTGGAGGGTTAGGAGGACCCATTTGATATGGAGATGTGTTGTATGTTATTATAGAAGTGTTTATAACAGGTTTACTATTTGGGAAAGTGTCCCGAAGCAGCCATTATATTGCTAAATTTTTGACATGATGATCCCATTCATTGCCTCATAAAGTATGCCAAATAATTTTCAATGTTTTTACAACTTTATAAGTTGAGAAATTTGTTTATTATTTATTTAATAAA